>WIGO01000241.1:0-67307 GCA_014235945.1 Colletotrichum plurivorum
CGTCGTTGTCGTCGTTGTCGTCGTTGTCGTCGTTGTCGTCGTTGTCGTCGTTGTCGTCGTTGTCGTCGTTGTCGTCGTTGTCCGTCGTTGTCGTCGTTGTCCGTCGTTGTCGTCGTTGTCCGTCGTCGTTACTGCTGCTTGTGGAAGGTGGGATATTTAGCTTGGGGGTGTGAAATTATAGTCCCCTTAATCAACTCAAGGCTGGGAACAAAACGGAACTTAACGAACAACCCGCCAATCCCTATTACGGCAGGTCGACTCGACTTTGAAACTGGTCAACATTAATTAAGATCGGCCTCCAGCCGAGCGCGTGGCCGAGTCTCCATTCAACACCCGACTCAGGGGACGTTTCCAGTTTATTGCCCGCACCGCCCGAGGCGCAGGGATCCGCAATATCACCAGCTCTAAGACTCAACCGCAGTCGACAATAAGCTTTCTGCGCACCTATTTTCATCCGTACCACTGTCTCGAAATAAACGCCTGACAACCGGCAACCTCCACTTCTCCGGACGAACTGGGAGGAATGTCAGCCCCCCAAGGCTAGCAGTCCAAGCTTTGGCTGCTTCTTCTTCGGCCTGAGCGGCACGATTTTGTAGATCCCCCCATGTCGATAGTCGTCGCACGTAGAATCGTTTGCGAGTTTGGAGCTTAATGCGCGCGAGCCAAGAGTCGCCATTTCCCGAGAAACCCCGGAAATCCCACCGGGCCCGCGAGATCGTCATGTTGCCGAGATCATTCATCTGAATCATTGCAGAACTTCATTATATAAAGTCCACTTTGCCCGACCACTAGATGAGTTTCTTCCTTTCCACCTCATCCTCATTCACTTCCAAGTCCTCAAACCCAATCGTTCGATTCTCACCTTCGATTTCGCGAAAGCCAGTCTTTACTCGCGCTAGACATCGTCCTTCTTTCACAACAATTCTTCATTTCATCCAGTGGATTCTTTGCCCATTTTCTCATTTTTCTCACAAGTGATACCCCAGAGCCTCAACGTCTCATTTTCTTTTCCCATAGACAAATTCTTTTCCGATCAATCAAAAAACTTCCCCAAAATGCACGCCAGCTCCGTCATCGTTCTCTTCTTCGGCGCCCTTGCCTCCGCGCAGACCCTGCAGGGCTTCCCCTCGAGCATCTCGTGCAAGCAAGATGCCGGCGGCAGTGCCGAGGTCACAAAGGCCGAGATGCAGGCCGCCATCGTCGGGCCCAAGGGCAACCTCGAGGATAACTCGGCCGCCAACGTCGCCTCGGGCAAATGCTCGAGGCTGTCTGGCGTCCCGTTGTATACTGTTAGTTGACTACCGATTAGAAAGGGGGCAGGCAGATGTTCCCTCTTACCCTTGTATCTCCATAAGCTTGCGAGTATCCGTTTGCTGACATATTTCGCTCGTTCTTTAGGTCGGTGCCGCGGGCAAGGCCAACATCGGCTTCGCGTACGACAAGGCCAAGGACACATACCACTACTGCTTCGCCCAGGGTGCCGTCGACAAGACTAGCGGCTACCCGTCCCAATGCGAGGAGACGGGCGCCGTGGCCAGGCTTCGCCGGGCCTTCCGCGCTTGAGCTGGGCTACTGAAGAGACCCTTGACTGCAGTTCTAAGAGCCAGATTCAAATAAGGGAGGCTGGACTCGGTTGCTCTGTGTGGTTTTGTTCCTCGGAATATGATTCTTTAGAAGCATAGCGCATGTCAGAATTGATTTATGATAGTTTTCTGTCCTTCGCACGCTTGGTATCCATCTTGGCACGAAAAGAACGCCTGCTTCCTCGTTAAAAGTCCTCATTCGTGATATTTCTCTCTAGTCTCTCGCATCTTCGCGTAGGAAGTCACACAAAATCGAACATGCCGACTTCTCGTGAAACGCCGATACCCAGCTCATGCCGGGGCGTATCTGCGGTAGCAGTCTGCGAGGGTATTTGGTGTTCATCAGCCGCTTCGCTGTCGCCGCTCGCTTCTCCTCCGCTAAGATTTCCAACTGCCTCAGAGCGAGTTCGGCGTCGACGTGCGGTGTGGTCGCCCGGAGGAACCCCGCGAGGTCGCAGACCTCGACGTCTCCGGGCCCGAAGGCGGGTCCCGATGCGCCGACCGCGATGCGCCGGCGCGCGCGTACGAATGCATACCGCAACACGAGTGGCGTGGGCGGGTTCAAGTCCGGGTCGTGACGCTCGTGCGAGACAAGGACGGTCCAGGAGCCCTCTTCCACGTCGCGCGGTCTGGAACGATCGTCGCGCGGCCTGAAACGATTCTCGCGAGGCCCAATCCAGTAGCACCTGGTATTCATTGAGGCGGTGATATCGGCGAGGGCCGGGGTTATCTTGACGTCGGAGTAGTCTTGATCCAAGTCCGGTGCGCATGAGAAGCTGAGAAGGTCCTCATCGCGGCCAAAAGAGCGTAGGTAGGCCAGGAACCCCGCTGCAAATCGTCCCGGTCCGAGGAGGCCACCGCCGAGGTAAAAGCATTCGTGCGTGAAGGGCGTATCCGAGTTGAAAGTGGCGTGTCGGACGAACATTTGCTGGACTGGGAACGCCTCGAGGGGAGGCGAATAGCCTGCCGTGGGTAGCCAGGAACTCTTCCGCAGAGGCGCAGAGTAGGCGGCAGTCACCGTGATGTCCTTGGACAGGAGCAGCTGCGTGTACTCGGGTTTGGTTGAGATGAGCACGTAGATGCTGGCACTCGCGTCGTCGTTTACTCTCCTGGGTTCCTGGAGGAAACATAGACTTTGAAACCCGGTTTCCAGCCGACAAAGCGTCTGTAGAAGCGTTTCCGGGTCGCCTTTCATTCGGTCGACGCAGAGACTAAGAGATCTGGCGCTTCGCAACTCTGCAGATTCGATGGCTGTGGCGACGGTTTCATACGAGATGTTTTTGAACTGCACCCAGTTTAGGTCGTCTTGCTTCTCGTACATGACCCGGAGTAGCTGCGCGGAGGTGAGGGTTGGTCCCAGGCCTTGTGGACTTTCCAGGACTTGGCGATGGAGTGAGTCTCGAAAGCCAGGGATTATTGACAGCCCGTCGAAAGTGAACATGTTGTCGTTATCTGTCTGCCAGGTGGCTTCAATGAGGCTCCTGGTTGACTGCTTCCCGAGGGACTTGCAGCCGCGGTCGGGTTTGGGAATGATCAAGTGACTTTCGGAGTCGATATCGTCGCTGGGCCAGATGACTGTGTTCATGTCAGTTTAAAACGCTGCAAGACGATATCTCCGCGACCGGACATACAATCCATTGCAGACGGATCGACAACCCAATGACGCAGCTGCACCTCCTTGACACGTCTGCCATCATTTTCGTGATCTCTGTAGGAGAACTTCTTCATGTAAGAGTTTGCGGAGAGTGGCGTGCGTAGGCGTTGCTCCTCAAGCACCGGATTCGGGCCGCGCTCTGGAGGATCATCTTCCACCGGATCGTAATCTCGATCGGGCGGCACGTTCACCATTGCCATGTGGTGGAGCGTGAATGCCACGATGCCGTAACGGATCCTGTCCAAGTCCGAGATGTCGATGACGACCATCCCATGATGTGGGATGTCGTCTCGGAACGCCATGCCAAGGGGCTGCAGCTGAGAGCTGCACGTCGTAGATCGGGAGGGATCGCAGCTCAAGCCCAGGAGCAGGGTCGTCGAGATGAAGGGGAATTGCGGAATGGGTTCGTCCCCAGGTTCTTTCTGATCGAAATCATCCTCTTCATCGTCGAGCCCTAAGATGCCGAGCTCAGAGGACGCCGCGGCAGAGTGCTCGGGTAGATGAGATCGCTCAAGTTCGCCGTCACGACTCGCGTAGAACGCCCTAGCCAGTGCCAGTTCTGCCTCGATGGTGACGCGGTTGGCGGGGAAAGATAGGAACTTGATGACCTGCAGACACGCCTCTACAACGAGAACGCCAGAGAACCCGTAACGGCGCAGCTTTTGGTCATCGCGCAAGGCAACGGCGACGGGGCGGTGATGCCTAGCCGGTCCGATCTGGGCGACGACATAGAAGAGGAAAGACTCCGGTCCAAGATCGGATATTGATCTATAGTACGACATCGATCGACAGCCTGTAGTTTTCTGATGGTAAATAAACGTTGCCAGCCTGGTTGGTTGTGATGGGACTTTGGAAGATAGGGGACACTGAAGCGGGGGAGAGTGTAACCCCTGGGCAAACAATCGCCGATGAGCGAACACGTAAGCAGTTAGTTTTACCCCAGGATTTCTAACACTTAGAGTGGGACATAGGTAATAGATATCAAAATGTTGAGGTCCACAGCCATGCCGTTATAATGCATCCATTCTCAGCTACCTAGATTGATCTGACATTGCCATCATACAGCGAGACGAAAACCCCCAAACAGTATCCAAGGTGCTCAACTCAACCACTAAAGGTCAAAGAGCCAAATTCCTCTTGTCGTATGATGAAAACCACTGTGCCAGACGTTTACTGGGGAGCGTCCTTGGCGACGGGGGACTCCTCGATGGTGAGGAGCTCGCTGCCCTCCTCGCCCTTGACGACGGCACCGTCGTTGGCGGTGCGGCAGCAGGAACCGGGATGGTTGGTGTAGCCGGTGGCGATGTATCCCCAAGGGGGGTCGCAGCCGTGGCGGCCGGCGTTCTGGGCGTCGCGGTTGATCTCGTAGATGCGGGAGCCGGCGCACATGCAGACGGTGGGAACGCAGCAGGTGGGCGAGGCGCTGTTAAGTTGGTCAGTCTCGGAAGCTCAAATACTCGTGATCCATCTCACGATATCGGGAGAGGCCGAGGATAACTCACAAGTAGTAGCAGCCGGAGGCGGTCTGGCGGGTCTCGAGGTGGCTCTCGTCGCGGACCTCAACCTCCACCGGGCTGGCGGAGACGAGGGCGGCGGCCGTGGCGGCGATGGTGAGGAGGGAGAACTTCATGTTGACTGATGCCTTTGGTGCGTTGCTTTGAATGCTTGAGGCTGTGAGTGCTCTGAGAGATTTCGTTTTTCGAGGGGATTCTGGTGAACTACTTATACTCGAGACTTTGCCTCATGGCATGAGGCATCACACAAGGGATGGACTCCTACGCCAACACCAGGAAGAACTTAGAAAGACCATCTCCATGCTGTCGTATCGTGGCGCAGAGGTGTTAAGCGGTTAGGCAAGGGGACCTAAGATGATCGTTGCATTGAGGATTTCTTGTCGCCCGCGGTTGACTGGACGCAAAGTCGCCGGGGGAAGCATCGTGGGGCCCCTGGATGAGCTACCTACTCAGTGGAACCATGTTCGCATCGTTAGCGATCCCCGGATGCTTGATCATGGGCCCCGCCCCACGGCTCTTGACCAGTTCAGCCTTGGATGATCTTCAGCACGTATTTTGCATGCTGTCGTGACGGAGTGGTGGTTAAACTAGGCAGCTCGAACAAAGTCCCCTAATGCTTTGCCGCCTTGACCAGGGGTCCAAAAGTCGCCGGCATGACGCGCTCGGGAGGCGTCAAGTCCCCGGCTTGATCCTAGCGTAGCTCCGTTGCCCGGCTGTCAGCTTACTATCTACTTACAGTGTACTGTTCAGGATTGATTTAGCGAGGATAAGTGTACGCGCAACCTAGTATGAAGTCATTCGATAGGGCACATGCAGTTGTTGATCTAATGCCTAGGCATGCATTCTTCCCAGCCTCTCAAAGACTACGGTCGCTCGACAAGATATTGCAACATCGGCCGATATGGACTCAATGATTCGACGCACACTGGTAAGATGCGCGCCCGAGAGTGAGGGGTCGCCGGGCACTCATATGCAGCCAACAGTCTAAATCTGCCCTTGCAGCAAGGCGGGAACCGCCGGCATTGGTGGCTTCTCTCCGGGGTAGTTATTCATCGTACGCTCGAGGTTACATCTATCCAGGACAATATACAAGGCGATTTCCTTTCCCCTTGAAATTTCATTTACAAAGTCCCAGCACGCCCGTCTGTCGCCAAAGTCCCCTTTCAGTAGACCGTATCGCTGACGGCCAAGAACTGCCTGGTCTTGGCAGAATGCTACTCCACAACCCATGATATGTATCGCACTTAGATTTAGGCAGCATTCACCGTAACTTATCAGACTGTGTGGTAACTCGTGGTTCACGGGCACAGGTCAGAACATAAACCGTTTATCAGGATCTTCCGCGTTCATAAATGAGCTTGTGATCCCAATTCCTTCATTCTCCAACTTCTCCCCTAACCTCGTAGCATCATCGGCAGTTGCGTTAAGTGACCCAGAAGGTTCTTCAATCAGGACGCTAAGAAGCCACAGCCGAGACTTTGTCAAGCGTAGCCAAGTAATCTTTCTAGCATAGTTGCCAGATTAACCACAGAACAACTCGTGTGCCCTGTGCTTGCCTCGCAGGGCTGCAGCTCGGGAAGAAACGCTCTTCCCCTTTCTTCCGCAATATCCTCCATTAGTAGAGAGACATGTTTTAGTCTTTTCTGCAGTGCCGTTTACATGGCGTCCCGGTGAAGGCTGAAAGCCCAGACAATAGAACAAATGCATTCCGCTGGCACTCAGGCGTTAATGACTTCGAACGTTCGTCGTTAGGGGTCTGAGACAGTAATTATACTCTCAAGTTTCCTACGAGACAGACAACAGACTAGACCAATCACGAGGGCCTCTGATATCCCTTGGATGCTGTCTGGACCACGGAGTTGGCAGCGCTAAGAAGACCTCTTAAGGGGCTGAGCCATGTGGCACGGAACCCCCCTGACTTCATCCTAGCATGAAGCTTAACTCTGCGTCAGGAGTCGCCGAGAAAGACAACGGCACGCCCCGAGCAAAGCTGGGGTAAGACCACACTTTCCACAACTGAAGGTCATCTTCTCAATCGTCACGGCGACTCTTGACGATCAAGCTCAAAATATGTTGCTCCCGGCATCGACTTACGTTCCAAAAGATGAGCTGGGAAAGGCACCAGACCGGTTCCGGGTTGGGAAATAGCATGTCGCATTCCGCTGGCTTCGCAAGTATTCTAGACTCTCTGCAACGAATCGCTCCCGTACATTCCGTGTATAGCCGTGCCTTAAGCCCAAGAAATTGGGAATCGTCTATAAAAGCATCAAGTCGAGTTCCTTCACCGAGTCTTCAGTATTATTGCCCATCAGGTTCTCTCGTCACTCGTTCTTCACACTCGTTCAAAATGCGTGTTCTTCTTGCTGCCCAGTTTCTGTTCACGGCAGTGTCCTCGCTTGCCATCAGAGCGGTAACGATTTCCGATGAGCTCAACGCGCTGTTGACGGATTCAGACGCAACCGTCAACCTCCGGGCACGATGGAGCACCTACAACGCGCCCGATCCGGCGGTCGTCGTCAACGTCAGGTCTGAGTGTGATGTTGCCGCTGTCGTAAGTCCAGACTCTCCATGCTGATGAGCCGTTGGAATCTCATGACTAACTCGCATCAGGTCAAGTACTGCACGGATAACGACCTGCCTTTCCTTGCCCAGAACGGTGGCAACGGATGGGCCAACACATTCAACCTCGGCCAGAACGGCGTCCTCATCAACCTTGCCGGCCTTAACGCAGTGACGGTCAGCGAGGACAAGACCGAGGCGACCATTGGTGGTGGTGCCATCATCAACGAGACGATCCAGGCGGCGAACGCAGCTGGCGTGCTGGTCCTTACCGGTAACTGCAACTGCGTCGGTGCCGTTGGAGCCATGCTCGGCGGTGGATTCGGTAAGCAACATACCGGGCAGAAAACCCTCGTAAATGGGGACCTTGAGCTGAGACATGTCAGGAAACCTCATGGGTGAGGTCGGCCAGGGTGTCGACACCATTCTGTCCATGCGCGTCGTCGTGGCGTCCGGAGACATCATCGACGTCTCGCCGGACTGCAACCCGGACCTCTTTTGGGCCATGCGCGGCGCCGGTCCTAACTTCGGCATCGTCACCTCCGCCACCGTCCGTGCTCGTCCCGCAACTGACGAGGAGCGCACCGCCTTCATGACGACCATCATCTTCCCGGGCGACAAGGTCGCCGAGGTCGCACAGGCCGTCGAGGACCTCCCGCTGACGCCCGAGCAGGTCGTCTTCCTGATCCTCGCCAACCCGGGACCCCCGCTCAACGCCCCCGCCGTCATCATCCAGGGCTTCCTGCACGAGGGCACCGAGGAGGAGGGCCGCGAGGCCTTCGCCCCGATCTACGATCTCGGCCCCGTCTTCAACGTCAGCAGCGTGGCGCCCTACACGGGCTGGAACGCGCCCAACGACGACTTCTGCTCGCGCGGGGTGCGCCGCCCGGCGTACAGCGCGGCCATTGACGGCATGCACCCCGAGAACTGGGAGGAGATCTTCGAGCTGTTCTCCGAGTTCCAGGCCAAGGCGCCCACGACATCGATCCTCATCGAGCGCTACAACATGGCCAAGTCGAGGAGGGCGCCGGAGTGGTCCGCGTCCTTCCAGTACGAGCTGCGCGAGCTGTTCGCGCAGGCCATCATCATCCCCTCGTACAACGACTCCTCGCTCGACGCCGAGGCCAACGTGTTCGGAAAGAAGGTCAGGGATATCTTCAGGTTCACGGACGAGAACCCGACGTACATCAACTTTGCCCACGGCGACGAGTCGCTGGAGGAGATCTTTGGCGACAGCCTCGACCGGTTGAGGGAGGTGAAGGCGGAGTGGGATCCTACCGACGTGTTCAACCAGTGGTTCAACATCGACGCTTAGGAAGTCTCGCTTTCTTGACCTCTGGAAGTCGTCGCTGGCCACAGGCTCAGTTACTGTAGTCTACCGACCTTATTGGTGTATCAATGTGTGTCTATGTTTCTTGGACTTTTTACCTCGGCGTCAGCCAGCAGTAAAGTCGATGGGGTTAATCGACCGTATTGGTCTACCTAATGTATCTTACTCTACTTCGGTCTCTTTCTGCTAATTTTGAAAGATTGAGTTTCGGAGAGTTGCCAACTGCCTAGTCATTGTGAAGTCTTAATCTCCTCGACACCAAACTCAAGACCCGACAGCCGCTCCCTAAAAACGAAGTATCGCGATACCTTCATTGCCCTTCTCCCAGGTATGTCTCTTTTGGCGAGCAGGAATACCACTGGCATTTGCCCATCTTGCGACATTCCTCACTGAGACACCTTAGTACCTGCACCTGTCCAGTCTGGTAAGCTACGGACATGAAGCCGTTGATGTTTGAACTCATTCCACCATAGGCTTTGATTGCGGCTGACCCCGAATCCAATATGAAGAAGTGCCGTTCGGGTTTCCATGGGGCAATATTCTTGCTAATTCGGGGCCTAACTGACATGGATCAGTGCATGCCGAGGTTGTCTTTATGCTTTTAGACTTCAGCTGACAGCGGGAGATCAGAGCACACGGCAAACCTTCAGTCCAGAATGCGACGAACTGCATCCACAGCTGACGGCGCCGGAGCGAGCCGAGCAAATTGTTTCCTGGCGTCATACCACGTGGCGGCGGACACGATCAAGGAACCGAGCCCGACTCTTTCGATGCCAAGAAACGGTCCGTGTGCTCATCTATTGGGGTTGCAATTCATCTTCTCTCAAGGATTTGCCAAGGGTTTTAAACCGGTGGAGATTGCCATCGTCGGACGCCACAATATCTGCATTGCAACCCTGGGGATCATCATCATCGCCCAGGTGTCTTTCAACATCTGATTCACATTCACCAAGATGACCACGAATCAAGTAAATTTGAATTCGAGAGGTTATAAAAAGCTAAAAACCTATCGGTGATTCAATATTCGGGTAAACCGAGGAAGAAAAGGAGAAAACAACTCACGGTTCGCGTTCAGCAATTCAATATTTTGAGATATTGATTGCGAGCCTCCACTTGCCCTCTGTCAGCAAACCACCACAATGACTCGCACTTTCCCTCCCCACAGGCGAAAGATTCCCATTCTTTAACGATCAGCAGGGGTTGAACCGAAACTATTGTCGGTCGACTCTGTTCTTGGGGGCCGCTGCAACCCCCATTGATTCATGATCCTGCAGGTTCTCCCGCGCGCGGGAGCAGTACGCGGAGTGCAGTTGCTCCTAATCCCGAGGCTTGTAATCCCGAAGAGTCCCATCAGATGAGAAATCAAAATGTGGACGACAGGGTCTTGTCTACCTTATACTGAGATCCGGCCGTCCCTCCCAGTTGAACTTCGCCAGGTCTCGACTCCACGACGACGACTTCGCCAACAGCTTTTCGCGGTTTCAGCCAGACGAGAGCCATGGCTGGCAATCAGCAACTACCGCAGGGCGTCCCGCCGGCCGGGAACGTGCCCATGCCCGAGTTCAACCAGCTGCAGAGGACGAGCATCGGCTTCAACGTGGCTTTCATCATCTTCATAGTGGTGGTCATGGGCATCAGATTGTATGCCAGGCTGGGCATCACCAAGTCGTTTGGTGCGGATGACGGTACGTATTGGGAGCATTCTGACAAGACGCGCTGATGGCTGACTCCATGGCTTGTTAGTGGTGATGGTCGCTGGCACGGTACGAACGAGGTTGATTTCGAATCGATAGCATCGTGAAGCTAACCTCACAGATCGCGACTATCGGCATGTCGATTTGCGTCATTATCTCTGTCACCCATGGCCTCGGACTGATCAGTCAGTGACGCCAACGCCTCTCGTCGATATCTGCGGTTGCTAACGCTGAGAAACAGTGGCTGACATTCCACCGCTGAGCTGGAAGCCAATGTTGCTGGTTCGTCGTCCCGCGCGTGGTGACATCTCGCGCAGTGAACTTGACCCCTTGCCTATCTAACACCACCAAACAGTCCTTCTGGGTTTCCCGCGTCTTCTATGCCGTCGCCCTGATGACGGTCAAGATCGGTCTGCTTCTGTTCTACCTGCGCCTGGACCATCGGCCGCGGATGAGGTGGGCCGTCTACGGGCTAATGGCCCTCGTCATCGGCATGGGCATCGCCCACATTATCATCTCCATCATCGAGTGCATGCCGCCCTCGGTGTTCTGGACATCGGCCGGAAATTTCCAGATCTTCTCGCAGCATTGCATGCCGCCTGCTACTCAACAGGCGTTCTGGGACGCGGCCGGCGTCATCGTTGTCATCACGGACGTGTGCCTCTGGCTGTGCCCAATGCCTATGATCTGGACCTTACAGTTGCCCACGGTTAGTGGCGCCTTGTTGTCGTCATGTAGGTTTTGTTTTAATGCTGAAACCCGATTCACAGAGACAGAAGATTGCCGTCTCCGCAGTGTTCGCTCTCGGAGTTGTTTCCGTCGCAGGTATGCTTCCCACCCCAATCCATACCCACGAATCTTGATCATCTACTGACCAAGACCCAAGCTGCCTGCACTCGCTTCTACTACGTCCGAAAGCTCGCAAACGAAAAGGAAATCTACCAGCAGTTCGCCGAGTCGCTCATCTGGTACTCGCTCGAGATCTACATGGCCATCGTCTGCGGCTGCTCCTCGGCCTTCAAGGTCTTCTTCAAGAAGCACTTCCCCTTGCTGCTGGGCTCCTTCGGGTCGAGGGTCAAATCGCGGTACGCGTTGGGCAGCAATGGCAAGAACGGGACGGGCAGGATGGCGGCCTCGTCGTACCCGCTGCAGAGCATGTCGAGTCGGCACACGGGGAGGAGGGGCACTGTCACGGCGGCGGACTCGTACAAGGGCGTGGAGTTGCCGACGAGGGCTGCTTCTGCGAATGGCAGCGAGGATGGAATCGTGCCTGGACATAGGGCTGCGGTGGAGTGGGACGTGGAGAAGAGATGAGATGGGTAGGCGAGGATGAGGAGATTGAATTGAGGTTCATGGACTGGAGTCAACTCCCAGGGTAGATAAGAGTCATTGCGATGATCTTGTAGTATATTAATTTTAATAATAACTCACGCATGTTGTTATGAGCGTACACTTCGACACTTTGGCCGCTATTGAACTCTGGGCCAAAGAGTAGGTCTCCGTGTACTAGGCCGACATCACATCAACGGCACTGTAAAAAGGGCGAGGAAGTATATTAAAGAGAAGATGTTCGTTAACCTTGATTACCTTACACGTTCTGGGTCTCTGCAACTGATATTTGCGCGATAAGGGGAGGGGGTTGTTATCTTGATTCGAGGGTTAACGCTCCCTGGGGTATCAGTGCATTATGACTGGTTTTGGTTACGCTAAGTATGATGTGTGAGTTGGAAATAGATTTGGGTACCTAAACTGAGGAAAGTATTGCCTGATAATAATTATGATTCCTTAAGGTAGCTTGAATCAGATGTATGTTCAGCGTCTATAGGTACGAGCTCAAGACTGGTATTCACGAGTTTGTAATTTTCTCTACCTAGTTAGAAGGAAGGATACAGCGTTCTTAATTGCGTTCGGGCTTGGCATTCCAGACAAATTGACAAATGGCCAGGCATTCTTGTTCCCGAGATAACTAGGTTGAGTTGAAGCTCTATATAAAACTAAGACCGAGCTTTCATATATACCAAGCTAATTCTGAGTCATCCACTTTGGCAATGCTCCCAAACCTCGCCTTCAGTGGCCCGCGCAAGATACGTTCAACTCCAAGTTATATCATATCTGCCACACCGTGAGTTACCACTCACCGGGCTCATCCTTGGTCCTCGTCGCATCGCACGCCTCCATGAATTTTCCAAATCGAGATCGAAGGCATTCTGGAGCTTCCATTCGGTCATGTCGGCGGTCTTGAGACCGCCGAGCGACCACTGATATGTTCCTTCGTAACAGAACCGTAACATATCAAATCTTTTACTTTCGGCTATTTCCTCTTAGGCCTTTTTACCGTATACACAGGGCAATGTTCACACCGGAATCTACCACAACTGGGACAGCCTGGACAAGTCTTAACTGGCATACCGCTGTCGCCACAACTACACTACTTGACATTTAGTACTGAGATTGTGTGACCGGATCAGGGGATTTCCAGAAGAATACTTACGCAAGTCCAAACCGAAATTTCTCCACCTCCACCTCCACCGCGTTTCTCGGCTCGGGAATTCGAAGAACGCGTATTTTGGGCTGACGTCTCGGCACCTCCATTTCCACCTCCACTCCTCTCAGCTCGGGAATTCGAAGACCGCGCATCTTGAGCTGGCGCTTTTTCGAAACGTGAACTCCCAGAAGATTTCGCAGGTGAAGAATCTGGCAGTTGTTTTATGTCTTTTTGCTTTTGAGGGGCCTTGGACTGGACTTCGTGATCTTTGCTGTCTTGTGTTGTGGTTGTGGCGCCAGCATCTTGCGAGAGCTTGGATGCTAGAGGGAGTTTTATCTCCGGAAAGCATACGTCCATGTCTGTTAAGAGGTCTTCTGCAGCCATAAACAGTGCTACAGGTTCCCCCGGGTAGGTCGCAATGATCATACCACAGAAAGACTGGCCTCTGGACAACCATACCCCTGAGGTTCCCGGTGCTGCTAGATATCAGCATGATAAGCCATGTAATGGAGTGGAAACTCGGTAGAATATAGTGAGACTTCTTACCCAGCGGTTCGAGTGACTCTATCTTTCGTAGACTTAGAGCTTTTTGGGCTAACTTCATTTCAACTGTGCCCGGTAAAAGAAAGGCTTCGTAGATATTATCAAGACCAAATACCAGAGATGTTGGCCAGGAAGCAGCTTGTCATTCGGGGTGTGTGCAGTTATCGTCACTTCCGGTGCCAATCTGAGAATGTTACAACTATTCCGAATATCTTCAGATCTCAGAATAGTATAATCGGCAGGGCCGGCGTTGAAACCTGAGGAATCCCCAGATTGAAAGAGCTTTCCCATGAAATTGACCCCCACAACATGATCAAGCAGGATCCACTCGTCGATGTCTGCGAGTTGCCGACTGCCGAGTTCTCGGGCCTTTTTGTTCATCGTAAACGCCTTTTCCCAATATTCTTCATCCTCTTCAGATTCAGATGTGGAATCAGAGCCACAAACGCTGCAAGTGTCTTTGACGGCATCTCCAGAAACATCATTGCTTTCCGCATCAGGCCAGAAAAGAGATTCCAAGGCCCCGTGTGCGGTCGTCATTGCAAGTGGAAAGACGTCGAAATCGTAGTTGAGGAACTCGCGTATGAGCACACCTCCGATGCCGGAAATGTGTTGGTCGATTATGCGATCTTCTTTGACGAGGGTGGTGCAGCAAACCATACCACATACCCCATTCATGTCTTCGGGGCGGCCTTCGATATGATGATACAGGAGGAGGCCTTCCTGTTCGTTCACCACCAATGAGCTGGAAGAATCCATGCGGAGCTTGGCCCTGGGTATGAGTGCATGACCTGCGTTGAAAGTAGGACCGCCGCAATGTACTTCGATCCGTTGTTTGAACAGACTCACGGGAAGGTCCATGGATTTTGTCGCCTTTCGAATCTTGTCACGGCACCAGGTGCTTCCGCAAAGAATCCAAATACAGGATGAGATTCTGACGGTCTTGGACCACCGTGTTTCCAGCCTCCCTGACATGCGAAGCTCCGGCGTAAACACCAGCTCTCTTGGGTGTCTCCTGCGCGCGTGTTTCTCACAGCAATCATTTGCTTCCATCTTCTTTTTGGTGACTTCCAAGGCGATTAAGAGCCTTTCTTTGATATTTGTCCACTCTTTTTGGACTGGAGCTGGTACGGATACCTTGGATTCACGACCAACCCAAATATTGGTGTCCCGGAACTGGTAGGTGTCTTCGCACTTTGTAGAGTATGTGATGCTGTAATCACAGTTCGCTCCCAGAGCATTTCCGGTGATATCTTCGTTTTCGAGGGGTTGGCTTTCGGCATAGGCCAGTGGGGGTGGACTTCGAAGGGCCATGTCTTGCATCGCATCATGCAGCAGAGGCGTGGCCATGTGACCGGACGAGGGGGATGACATTGACGTCTCGTTGGAAGGCGGTAAGGCTGTTGCTCTATCAGTCAAGTTGGCCGCAGTCTCGGAAATTGGATCTCCAACGTGACAATTGCGACTCGGAACGAGTCGCCAGCTTCTCCGTCGATTCCGACTTTCCCGCTCGGGCCCAGACGACTGAGGTAGTGGCAGAAGACTGCATATGCTTCTGAATGCCACGCTGACTGGATTCCACCATGACGCGTCATGCCATTCGAGGTGAACAATAGCTGAAAATAGATTCGGAGAATGGAGCTGTTTGATGATGCTCGAAAGGCAGCAATGAAGACACCGCTGCTCTTTCCAAAGCTTGGGTGGTAAAAGTTGGAGAGGGGTAAATGAGGCAAGATCAGAGATGCTCAAAGAAAGTATGCCCCTTGCCTAGTCAAAATCTCTCTGCAGCAGTATGCGGGAGGCGCAGCAACACTAAGTGATTCGCTATCATGGAAGCCGGATGCCCCGCGTGATGACGTTGCGCTCACTGCTTCGTCTTGGCTGCGGCAGGCTCTCTAGGCACCGAGGCTCCCCTAGCACACCGGTTGCCTCTGGTTCCCGCCAGGCTTTCACACCTTTGCTCGAGAAGTATTTCGACACCGCCATCGATTATCCGATCCCAACGCCCCGTTTGTCTCCTCTCGTACCAGGCTCTTCTCACTTTCCCATTATGAATCGGTTCATACGAAGAAAATCCCCAAAAGAAAATGGACAGCCCGATACCATGCTATGCCGACTAATTTGGCCAGCGATGTCAGACGAAACATATAGCGATGATCATTACCATACCCTCGCGGCCCATGTTCGATATGAGATATCGCGAGCCGAAAAAGCCCTTGCATCCTTTAGGGCTTCCGACAATGAAGAACGGAAGATGACCACAGTGTTGGCTCATGTCCGCTCATCTGCCCACAAGCCCATGTATGAGGGCATTGACGATATCCGATTGCAAATTTCTGGCGGCGGTAATATGGACGAGCAAGCACTGGAAATAATGCGACTTGCCGCCTCCCTCGTGTCGATGACCTATCTTCGGACGGCAGAAACCCGAATTCCATCGGAGATGCGCGTGGCTCTTTGGAGACTGGACGTGTCCTTGAGTGAGACGTTAACAACATGCTTCTCGACTCCACACAACACGCAACTGGAGTCTCTGCCAATTCCCCCCGAGCTCACTGTCAGTACTCTTGTTGCCAATCACGGATATAACGTCAATTGGACAAATTGCCTGAAACAGCACCTCGATATTGACAGGGAGTCGAGGGTGATATCGGTTTTTCCACACAAGATCTGGTTATCAGCACACACTCGCTCATCTGACCAGTGCGTGATGCCCGCTGCAATCATCGGCGAGGCACTCGACACACTTGACCTGCTCTTCCCGCACGGTAACGCACCAACTGAGTCTTTTCTCGAGAAGCAGGGCCAGAGGTTCCACAAACTGGCTCTTTGTATACGAGGTCGCAAGTCTAATCTTTCGGACTACCCTCACTGGGGCAAGAAGATTGAAGATTTGATGGGGATCCTGCACGAGCCGCCTGTTGGCTTTCAGCAGTTTCTCCCGCGATGGGATCGGCCTAACCTGCTCGAGTCGGCCAACTTCTGGATTGCGGTGTTCGTGGCGGGTCTCGCGGTAATCAGCTTCGTCTTTGGTCTCATAGCGGTTATCTACGCGAAAGAGTCGCTCGACATATCGAAGAAGTCTCTCAGGCTCACAGATCTCCAGTATCAACTCTCGCTGGCCCAGGCGTGTTCAGACCCAGAGAGTGCGCCTCTACTACCCGACTGGTGTCGCCAGGAGCAGTGAGAAACTGCAAATTGGAGTTGAGATTGGTTTTTAGAAGCGTTTCGGTCACTTCAAACAATCAATTGTCCCTGGACCGTTGACGAAAGGACTCCCGAAGGGATAGGATGCAGGTCTTGGGAAGACCCATTAACTAAAATTGACCCGCAGGATGTGAGGGAATCTGTCAAGGTCTGCAAAGGACGCAGGATTGCTAGGCTCTCGAGATAATATATGGACATTCGAATTTCCCCGATGAGCAAAGAAGAAAGAAGAAACAGAAGAGGTCGTTTGTGGTACTACGGCTAGCCGTTACGTTTGGTTCCGTGGATACAAAGTAATTACCTGCTGTGAAAATAGAAGGTTTAAGCTTACCGTTGAGCACTAAATCTCTGTAGTCTAATGAGAGAAGCCAGAATGACGCCTAACTGGGTAAGCGTTCTGCCCGGCTTTCGGGGCGAGGTTCCAGTCTTCCCCGGCCCCGTATTCCGGTGTCAGTTGCCCCGCTTACTCCGTGTTGTCTTGTCTGCCATTCAACTCCCAGTGATACCTATTGTATCAGAAGGGTAATTAGTCGAATATAAGTGAAACTTTCAGTTTTGCGGAAGATCTAGATATACAGCAACTTGACATCCTCTCAACCACCCTCCTACAAAAGCAGCTCAAGTAGTAAGTATCCTGGACGCTAATCTCCACCCGTCAGCGCCGGCGACCAGTCCGGCCCCGTTGGCCTACTTCGCACGAGCGTTTTCATTTGAGTCCGTCCCTTCAGCATCGCGCCATAAATCTCCCTCATTACACATGACTGTTGGATGGCTCCTGTGCCTCCTGGCTTAGTGTTCTATCCTTGTACCAAAAGGCACAGGCAGCCAGTCAGCCTGAACCTGGTGCGCTGCACCTTGCCTCCGCCGTCAGACTACATCGCATGAGTCCACCAGCTGAGGCTGAAAGATAGTATTGGGGTCTAAACGACGTTTCCTTCTTTAGTCTGTCCCTGCTCTTTTAGTCTTGGATTCTGCGCCAAGCACGCGCCTGAGCTCGGGACGGCTTGCCGGGACGTTGGACGTGCACTGCAGTTGCTCATCCGACGGGGTTCCCAGTCTAAGTCCGCAGCCCCGTTGCCGGGATCGACGTTATGTACGCCATGATGTTAGGCGTTCTTGAAATTCTGCCTGGGCCTAGCCTCTCCCCAATGGGCTAGCTCGTTCCAGCCAGATCCCTTCAGCTGCCAGACATCCCCTATGCCCCAGCCATCATCCGAGAGGTTGAAAGTCCTACTGCCCAGGGTATCCCAAAATCTCTCCATGGTTCCCATTTCTTCTCTCCTTTCTTTCTCCCTTGCGCCTCCGACGAGCAGAAGACCAGGGTCATTGATCTCGAGTCACCATCTTGAGTCAAGGTAGATCGCAGATCGTGACGCCCCTGTCACACGACGCCACCATGGTCGCGATCACAACCCTCCTTTCCCTCGCCGGGTTCCTCCTCCCGACTCTGGCGATCAAGAACGGACGGCACGAGATGGAGCTGGCAGCGCGAACCATCCTGCCCAGACACGACGAAGTCGGCGACTGGTCCATTGCGCCGACGCCGCCTCCCAATCCGCGGTTCGCGGCGATGGCCCTCAAGAGGCAAGCTGGCGGACCTACCTGCGGTTACTACGAGTTCAGTACGATCGCCCCAGATCTTCTCTTGGTATTTCTTGACATTGACCAGCCTGACCTTCATAGATAGCGAAGCGTACGACTGCTTCACGAACCAGCAATGCGTCACCAGCGGGAGCTACTTCGCCTGCACCGGCGGCTCGTCGCCCTACACGTCTTGCCTGGACGGCTTCAACTCCATCTGCTCCCAGAGCGCGCAAGGCCTCGGGACGCTATGCTGGTCAGTCGCCTTCGAGTCACCACAACCCCAACTCCATACATCTCTAACCAACAGAAAAAAACAGCAACTTCAACACCGACTTCCCCCTGTGCGTCACCGCGCTGAAGCCCCTCACAACGGGCGCCATCCCGACCATCACGGGCTTCCGCTGCGGAAATAACAAGGCAAAGGGCAAGAAGCTGCTCCTCGAGACCACGGGGCGCGCCACCCCGAGCACTTCAGCGTTGTCCTCCTCGAATAGCCCTTCGACCACAACATCCCCGCCTTCGACGACGATCAGCACCTTCCCTGCGACCTCCACAGCCGTCGACACGGATTCTGACTCCTCCGGCGCACCTGTCGGGGCCATCGTGGGCGGCGTCGTTGGAGGTCTTTTAGTCGTCGGCCTGAGCACCTTCGCCATCGTCTGGCTCGTCATCCGCAGCCGCAGGAAGGACGCCAGTCCCCCGCCCCCCGCTGCCGGCGGCGCGCCGAGCATGATGAACCAGCCGTACACGTACTCTGCGATGCCGCCCCACGGAGGCGTGCCGATGGAGCCGATGTCTCCCGCCCCGGCGCCTGCTTACGACGGCTTCAAGGGGCACTACCAGACTACATCCGCCGTCGCGTTACCTGATGGGTACCATCCGTCGCAACAGCCGTTCGTCCCCGGTGTCGGCGACGGAATGTACCAGCCCGCTGCCCCGGCCCCGTCTCTAAGTCCCGCTCCGCCTTCATCGCATGGTCCTTCCCCAGCTCCGATGCTGGCTCACAGTCCTCCTCCCGGAGGATTGGATATGCGCCGGGTGTCTGAGGTCCCGGCTATCAATCCGGCCGGTATGGGGAACAACGCGTCTGAGTTGCCATCGTGACAGCGTACGTATGTGTACTGGTAAGAGGAGTTCTTTAGGTATTCTAGATTTTCCGCAACATAAGTGGTTTTAGGGCGTATAAATGGGGCGAGAAACGTAGATGTTTGAATGGGTTTATACTAAAAGAATCATATCATGCTTCAAATCAAGTGATATTATGGTATTAATACATAAGCCGGAGGCTACGTCTACCTCATCCCCAGCGCCTGCCGAGGGCGTCATACAGCGTCTGGTTGATGGGCAACACACTTCCGTGTCTCAGCCCGCTCGGGAACCCAGAGCGCTCGCTAGCCGTCCAGCCGGCGTTACTCGCGACGTTGCCCGTCTGGTAGGGCCTGTATCCGTCCTCGCCGTAGAAGTCGAGCAGCACGTGCGCGCGGCCGGCGACCTGGTTGTCCCAGTAGGCCGCGGGGCCCTCGACGCCGGACTGGATGATGGCGGAGGCGCCGCCGGGCCGGTTCCAGGTGCCGAAGAGGCCCGTGGTGGAGACCTCGACGAAGACGGTCTTGAGGGACTCGTCCTTGAGGAAGCGCACGAAGGAGCGGCCGTCGGAGGAGGTCGGGAGGATGTTGAGGTCGATGATGTTGGTGGGGGACTTGTCGATGTAGGTCTGCGGGGCGGAGAAGGTGCGGAAGTCCGAGGTGTAGGCGTAGCGGATCACGATGGCGCCCGGGGCGCCGGTGTGGTTCGGGTCCGAGGCGGGGTACTACGACTGTCAGTCTCTGGTTCCCTCTAGAAGATGGAGAATGATCGACTGACAAACTTGGAGGCCCAGTGGACGAGATATTGTCCCTTCTGAGCGTCCCAGATGGCCTCCGGGGCCCAGACCATGCCAGCGCTGGCATCCTCAACGACAACGAGGCGCTCGCCAGTCCAGTTGACGAGGTCAGTGGTCTCCCACACAAAGATGCCCTTGGACCCCTGTCTCTGCGCGGCATCCCAGGTCGTCTGATCACGAGGAATGTCAGCTGAAAGAACATCGGACGGAGGAAAAGCAGTTGAGACGAGGCACAAACCTTGCCGATGTCCAGGTCCGTCCCGACAATGAACCACTTCTTGTCCTTATCCGCACCGCCACCCTCGACGAGGGCCGGGTCGCGCACACCACCGGTGCCCTTGGTCGGACGGAGGACGGGAGCGCCGGCATTAAGAGCGCGGAACGACGTCGGGTTGTTGCCGTTGCTGAGATAGAGGTAGACGTTCGGCTCGGCGCCGAGGAAGAATGCACCGAGGTAGCCGGTCAGGCTCGGGTCCGCGCGGCGGGCGAGGGCGGCATCGTGGGTGAGATCGACGGGCGAAGCGAAAGCTGCGGTCGCGGCTAGGCCGGCGCCGAGGAGGGCTTTGAGGGCGACCATGTTGGGGATTAGAGGCATTAGGAGAGTACTGCGGACAACACTGAAGAAGAGAAGAGCCGATCTCTCGGAAATGGGCGAGGAGGGCTCTGTTTATCATGAGCTGTCAAAGGCTCCTGTCCCCACCTTTCCGCTCCGCGCAATCCGGGGTAAACACGACCTCATCATCGTCATGTTACCAGGGGTGGTTGACCGTTGATGTGATGACGAGCGGGTTCTCGCGACATTGCGACAGCGAGCTACGGCTCATGTCCTGTTCATCGTATGGAACGAAGAGGGGGCAGGCTTGGCTAAACTCGAAAGCACAGTCGCACACCCACTTCAACCCAGAGCCAAGCCAGAATTTTCCGTGATGGAAGAACTGATCTTGGTTAATTACCTGCCCGCCCACAGCGGGGACCTCGGAGCCGGGATCCAGTCGGTTCCTCTGGGGTTGCGACCCCGGGGTTGGCTAGTCAGGTAGCTGTCACGAGGACATGAACAACAAACACGTCGAGAGATTTGGCAGATAATTCCAGCGGGCCAATATTTACGTCAGTCCACCCGTGCAGGACAACCTTCCAGAAAGAGACTGGAAGCTATGAACAAGACCATTAAACAGGGAAATACGCAGGGCGAAGCTGCTCGCTCGGTCTCTCGGACCCCTGCTCCTGGCTCCTCCCGCCGGCACATGCGCAGGAACGGGGAACAGTGAAAGAAAAGCTAAGCTCGAGTTGCTCAAGATGAAGAGGAGGGGAAAGAGAGAAAGAAAGAAAGCGGGGGTAGCCAGGTGCCGAGCAGATCTCGGATACGACGTCAGCGTGGGCATCATCCATGGACGAGTGTGGGGAAATGTCATGACAAGTGCCGCTCTTCATTGGCGCGCATCGTAATATCTGCGAGAACAAGCCGAGGTCAATCAAAACATCGCGGGAGACAGGGACACACGAACGAGTCGGCTTGAGTCAAGTGGATATCTGAAGAGTCCAGAAGTTTCAATATGTACTTAAAGCGAAGAGAAGTATATACACGTAAAGAGATGAACGAAACAAACACAGCCCGCGCATATGCGCTACCTTAACTCAGGGCCCGTCGGCCGGGGTTTGCCTACGCTCACAGACACTTCAATCACGTCAGCAACTCATCTTCAACCATGGCGACACAATAAAGAACAAAAAGAAAAAGAACGCACCTGAGAGTAGTACGAGTCCTTGAAGGTGCACTTGAGCCCCGAGGCGCACTGGAAGCTGCCGTTCCACGTCGACCCGCCGCACTGCTCGTACAGCGCGCCGGCCTTGGCCGGCTGGAGCGCGAGGATCTTGGCCGCGGCGTGCTCGGCCGCGACGACGATGTACGACGACGGGTTCGTCGTCACCATGCCGGGGAATATGCTCGCGTCCACGACGAACAGGTTGTCGGTACCGTACACCTTCGTGTTCACGTCGACGACCGCGTCGCCGTTGGAGCTGCGGCCGTCTCTGGTGCCGAGCTTGTTCGTTCCTATGACGGTCGTTAGCATCTCCTACTTGCTAGACTGATGTTCAAGAGCTGCTACAAACTCACCAATCCAGTGGTTCGCGCGGCGGTTCGAGTATGACACGAGCATGTTGTTGACAAAGTCCCTGACCGAGGTGCCCGCGGCGGGGTACGTCCAGTTCAGGTTCGGCACGTTCTTGAGCGCCGCCTGGACGTTCTCGATGCCCTTGATGACGGCCTCGATGTCGTTCTGGTCTCGCAGGTAGGGGAGCGTCGACACGACGGTGCCGAGGTTGGCCTGGATCGTCATCCGGCCACGCGAGGTGGCGCCGCGGCCGAGGTACTGGCTGATGGTGATCGCCTCTGTTGACGGGGGAAGTCAGTCAGTCACGTGTGCATACAGGACCGAATTTCGAAGTCAACTCACTTCCGTCTGGAGTGCCGTTGCTGCCCTCCATCCGGGCGGTGTACTGCATCTGGCGGGTGATGCCGTCGGCGCCCTTGATCTCCTCGAAGAAGCTGACGACAGTTAACCAAGCGCAATCCAAAGGCAGAGAGATGAAGACTTACAGAGGTCCAATGTTGGGGGCAGACTGCGCCAGGATGCCGCTCCTCTTCTGGAGGTAGGCGTTCTTGTCAGTCACGTTCGGGTCGTCGTAAGCCTCGTAAAAGTCATAGAACTCGACGCTGGGGTGTGTCGCGACGGTATCGGTCTACATCCCCTCAAGTCAGCAACTGGTCAGACATTGGACAGAAATCGATGAAACTCACGTTGGTGTGGTCCTCAAGGTTGTACCCAACAGGCAGGTCAATCCACGAGCTGTTGGAGATCATAGTCGGCCCGTCAGGCGAGCTCTTCACAACCTCAAGCTGGTCCTTAGGCCCAATGCCGCTGCGCATCAGCAACTTCGCACTGCCAAACGTTCCCGCCGACAGAATGACGCGTCCCGTAACGGGCGTGAGGTTCACAACGCCCGCGTACCCGCCGCTCTGGTGCGCCTCGACTTCAACGCCCGTGACGTGCCCGCCAGTGCGGACGACGCGCTTCACGGCCGTCTTCGTCCACAGCTTGAAGTTGGAGCGCTTGTTCGCGGAGACGAGGTACGTCGCCATCGGCCCGCCGCGCTCGCCGCCGATGTACATGTACGGCGTCTTGCCGAACGTGCGGTTCTTGGAGTTCGGGTTCGCGTTGAGGTCGAGCTCCTTCCAGCCGGCGGTTCGCAGGCCGCCGGCGAGGGCGTTGAAGCCGGCTGTGAGGTAGACCTTGCCGTCCTGCGAGGGCGTCGTGGTGCCCGGGATGCGGGAGAAGACGCGGCTCGTGGCGGTGGCGACGTCGCCAGACTTCCAGCCTGCGGGGAAGTTGTAGTCCCAGTCCTGGGCGTATGGCTGTCCACAACCAGTCAGATGATGCGGTGCATACATGTAGGGAACGGTGTTGAAGAGGATTGACTTACCTTCCACCAGAGTGCGGCGTTAATCGCGGTGCCTCCACCGAGGATGCAGCCGGCCATCTGGTCAGTGTCCTGACAGGCAATACCGGCCGAGTCATGCCAGATCTCGTTACAGAGACCCGGGACGTCGAAGCGGGTGAGGTTTGTGCCCTCGAGCCAGGGCGGCCTCATGGTGCCGCCCCATCGGCCGGATGAGGGCGGACCCTTCTCGATAAGCAGCACGCTCTTGCCGGCCTCGCTGAGCTTATCAGCCAGTGGGATGCCGCCGGCACCGGCGCCGATAACGACGTAGTCGTACGTGCCGGACGGGACCGGGACGCCAGTGGGGCCGGGCACGGCGCCCGAAGTCGTAGTCGCGCCGGGCGGAGCGGATGTCGTAGTTCCGCCGCCGCCGCAGTTGCCGGTGACCGTCTTGGTCGCGAGGGCAGCCCAATTCGAGTACCGCGCGTCAGCAATGCTGGGGTCCAGCCCTGAGCCGTGGATGCCCTGGTTCTCGTGCTGGACGAGGTTGATGGCGGACGGGCACGACGGGTTCGTCGGGCTGCTGAAGGCCTGGGCCCAGCCGAGGACGAAGAAGCCGGCGCTCGTGGAGGAGCTTCCCGTGGCGCCGTTGTGGTTCCAGTTGAAACAGTTTTGGCAGCGGTAGAGGAGGGTGTAGTGCGTCGCGTTGACGGTGGACGAGATCTGCGTCAGCTTGGCGTCGCCGGCGTAGACCTGCGGCATGTCGTAGCCCGAGGACCAGCGGAAGGACGTCAGAATCTCGCCGTTGTTGGGCCACGCCATGACCAGAAGCTTGTTGGTCATGGTGCCGCCGAGGGAGATGCCGCACCAGCCGGTGCCTGCGGTCTTGGTGGCGCATTGCTTTGGGGTGATTTTGTCAGCGAGCGGCGGCGGGGATGGGATACGGGAAGTTGAGTACGTACAAGGTAGCCGACGTACTCGTTGGCATCTGTTGTGAGGGCGTTCTCGGGCAGGGCGAAGCCGTAGGTCATGCCGCCGGGCGTCTGGGCGTTCGAGGCGGACCAGGTGTTGAAGACGATACCGGTGCTGGGTTCGGTGTAGATGGTCGGGGTCGAGGCCTGCGCCTCAGCTCCATCGAGGACTAGCACCTGATGTCAGTATGTGGACGTTATGGAAGACGAAGCACGGCTTGGTTCAAAACTCACGCGGCGAGGCCGCCAGGAGGGCTGCCAGAGCACCGGCGCGACTGAAGAACTTCATGGTGCTGATCGACAGAGGTCTAACAACCAAACATCGCTCTCATCCCTCGCTCGGAGACTGGGGGAGGGCAGTATTTAAGGATCCGCAGAACGGCTCAGCAACATCTTCTCGGAGACCCAGCCCGGGTGAACCTCACCTCCATCCCGGTCCGCCTCGATGCACACGCCCCGAGGGGATATCACACTTTCTTCTTCGAGGCATGGGCGGGAAAGGGTGTCACAATCTCGGCGCCGGCTGCCACATGACCACAGGATCCCGCGGTCTGGCTCGTCCAGTCAGGGTTCGCGTGATTGTGGATGGGGGCAGAAGCATGGTATGCAAATACGCCGATAGGAGGAAATGGTTTGCTGTGGCTACATCACATACACGTATTTTAAATTAATGGGAAGGATGCGAAAAAGAGAAGTAATGGGAAGAGCCAGATGATGGCAGCTGCAGGCAGTTCTGGCACGGAATGTAACGATGCTGATTGCCTTTGTCGGTCAAGCCTCGTGACCAGGGATCGCCTTGGATCCCGGGGCGCGGCATCCAATCTACCGAAGGCACGGCGGGCGGCCAGGAATTTCAGATGAAAGGGGAGCAGACGCTGCGTTTACCAAGACGCGGGACGGGTGTTTGCTACACTTGAGACGAACTAGTCGTGGGGAATAAGAAAGGGGACGGGATGCTTCAGGAGAGACATTATCGAGGGAGCCGAAAGAGCTTTTCTCGCGAGTATGTCTTCTTCCATTGCAGAAAAGTCTGCTATCCGCAGCTCTGGGTTTCCCAGATGCAGGTGACATGCAGGACGTGTCTCAGAGGGCAAACATCAACCTCCCACCCTCCCCCAACGACGTGAGGTTGAAAGAGGCGTGCAGCGGCACCGTATAATCGCCAGGAACGGGAATGCGGAGGCAAGCAGACGACGCTACCCCACGTTGCGCCACGGCAATTCGATCCGGCCTTCCCCCAATTTGACCAGGGGTGTTCTGGGCTTCTGGCCGTGTTCGAGGGGCGAAAGTCTTGGCTTTCTCTTGTCAGGAGGGATGGATGATCATGGAAGCAAGCTGGCCCTGGAGAAAGCACATCCTCCATCGCCCATCGCAGCGCCAGTGTTATTGGGGCGGTGGCTACCTATGTTTGTCTGTTTGTTGGTCCCTTGCAGTTTAAGATGCAGAGAGGACCAAACCAAACGGACCCAAGGAAAATTCAGGTCAAGACCAGCGCCACGGAGCTTCTGATAGATTGCGGGGAAGCGAGAGAGGCGGCCGCGGCAATAGAAAGGAGGATGAGAAACGTGCCTGTCAAGTCCCGGAGGCCTGGTGCGGTGGTACACATCCTGCAGCACGCCAGCAGCTGTCGGTTCCTGAATGCGCTGAGAGACAAAACGAAAATGCCCTTGGCAGCTGACGACATTCGGGACCCGGCCGAGCGAGTCATTACTGACGGATTATTCAGCCCGACTGTGCATGTTGCTGCTGACGGGGGGAGACGGATTACCAGCCCACGCGGGGAGCAACGGAGGGCTGGATAAACGGGCGGTTGAATAGGAATAGATTGGAGTGTGCCTTGGTTCTAAAGAGGGAGGACGGAAAAGAGGGCGGGGTGGTGGTTGTTTTCTGGTTCTGGGTCTGCTTTTGGGACGCCGAGTCTCCTGTGCCTTTCATTTCGGGTTCCCGCGATGCGACGGTGCGGTATTGCCCTCCAACGGAGAGCCAAGCGCGCGCGACCAAGAACGGTGTGCCTGTCGATTGGAGCGGTCCCTATTGGAGAATGACACATCATGTGTGATGCGTAAATTGCCATGGATGCTTGGTTATTGGGTGGATGGGGAGCCGCAATAAGAAAACGGGAGGGAGCTCCGAAGGACGGATACGTCGTCGTGTGGACGGGGAGGGAGGGTCTTTTGTGGCTCGGTTAAGATGTAGGGATGAGATAGTGACGGGACGCGCAATAGGCATGGAAACAGTCTTGTGCGATCGCGATGGTCGTCGTTGAAATTGTGATTGATTGCGATGTAGTTGATGAGTTGAACGAAGGATGAGATGAGATGATGTGAGATGAGAAACACAGTTAGGGTGAGATGTTTGTATTAGTGAGTGAGACGCCCACTGAAGAAGCGCTGCATGTAGTGCACAGCGGAGGAGGGAAAGTCTCGCCTTACCCCAATTCCCGCTTATTAACAAGGTTTCGTTCGATCTATGGAACGAACCAACAAAGAAAAACGTGAGTTTGTGTCCAGCAAAAATCGTTAAAATCCCATTTCATCTTTCCCACACGTTCAAATTCAGCACAACAAAACACCACTTCTCAGATGAGCAAAAAGATGATCAGTGGGAGGCTTGAACTCCCGGCCTTGGCATTACTCAACATTTTAGATGAAATATTAGTACCACGCTCTAACCAACTGAGCTAACCGACCAGATGGACTGCCTTGATTGGCTGATGGTGAGCGAGATCGCAGGACGACTCATGTTGGTAAGGGTAAGTGAGTGGGCCAAGAGTGAGTTAGTGAGTCTGGATTCACCCTCACTCAGAACACGAAGAAGAGTGACGAAGCTCCATGGATTTGAGGGTGATATTGTAAATGCTTTTCAGAAACAACGCATGAAGAAACAAGAAACCAAACTCTATGAACGCCAACCATGCCCGCTATGCAACAAAAGGCAAAAACTCCAGGTGGATTCCAACTCCACGACCCTTTCGCCTACGAGTCAAAGATGGCTCCATAGGCGGGAACGCCCCGGCTCTCAAGCCCGTACACGACCTTCCTCGTCACCTTCTGATTTGAGATAATCACAACAGCCTCACACGGGCCCATCTGCCTGGCACCCGGGTTCGCGATCTGCGCAAGCCCGCCCGACCGCCGCCGGCTGGCCTCCCAGATGCGGTACGTGATGGCCACGAGGTCCGGCCGCCCCGTCTTCTTGGTGTCGATGACGACGGCCTCCGGGTCCGCCGCGTATATCGTGTCGAGCACGGCCTGCCCGTACGTCTCGGCGGGCCGCTGCGTGGACCACACGATGCGCACGGGGTGCTCGGGGCGCTGCACGAAGAGGCTGAGGCACGGGCCGATGCCGGACCCCGTCGCGACGACGATGCACGGCTCGAAGAGCCCCGCGACCCGGAGCACGCCGTACTGCGGCACGCCGCGCGTGTAGATCTGCTTGGGCGGGTTCTTGATGATCTTGTCCGTCCAGTCGCCCGCGTTCGAGACGAGGACCGAGAAGCCCTTCTTGCCGGCGTTGCTGAGCCCCGTCGCGCTCTTCCCCGCAAGGCCTTTCTCAGCGGCGTCGGAGTTGCTAGGGCAAGGCGCGGCAGGGTTCGGAATGACGGCGAAAGCGTGCGTCTCGCGCAGCGGCGCGTCGGTGAGCCGGACGGCCTGGCCGTACTGCGCGTCCGCGTAGCTGAAGTTGAGCTTGACGACGTGGTCGGACATGGCCTCGGCCTCGACGTCGCGCAGGCGCAGGCGCGTCCAGGGGTACGCGACGAGCAGCGTGATGACAACCAGCATCCAGAAGGACGGGGTCGAGGCGACGGCGGCGCCGTAGGGGACGCGCGCCGCGCGGCTGGCGTCCTCGGCGAGCATCATGACGAGCGCCCAGAAGAGCAGGACGACGGTCCAGCCGAGGAAGCGGTGGGTGCCCTCGAACCAGTTGTGCAGGAGCACGCGGGCGCGCGGGTGGGCGAAGGCGATGATGAGGATGAGCAGGAGGCAGATGAGGTAGCTGTCGAGGAGGACGTAGGCGCGGAGGGCGCCCGTCGGGGTCAACTGGTTGGTCGTCTCGCCTGTGAGGACGACGAGGAAGGCGATGAACCAGAAGAGGGAGGCGACGCCGCAGCCGCTGTGGATGCCGCCGTAGGAGTAGACCTTTGCGAGGGCGCGGCGGACGGGCAGCGGGACGGAGGCGGGGCGGGGGAGGAGGACGCAGAGGCGGAACATGGCGTTTACGACGTGCTCATTGCGGATGACGAGAGCTGCGAGAATGTTGGCAGAGACGGCGGTCGCGCAGGTCCGTGGTGCGAGGCGGGATGAGGAACCCCCGGCGAGGGAGCGGATGATGACGACGAGAAGGGCGGCGATGTTGCCGAGGAAGGCGAGGGTGAAGATGCGACGGTATACGGAGCCGAAGTTCCAGCGGAGGTAACGGTAGGCGCGGGTGCCCTTCTTGCCCGGGACAGCGATGTCATCCTCGTCGTCGGACTCGTCTCGGTGGGAGCCGGCGGTGGTGGAAGCATCGGAGACGGCTTCGTGGGCTACGAGAGTTTGTGTTGACGAGTTGCAACTGTTCGAAGCGAAGCTCGAGGGGAAGTACGCTCTTATGGGAGACGTCGGGGGCAGCTCTGGGAGGGTATAGACGTCGTGGGCGACGGGGAGGGTTGTCGATGAAGCCGTTCTTGACGACATGGTGAATGTGTGTAGTGGAAGGAGATAACTAAGCCCATGGTCAGCAAGGAAGTCCAGCCATTATGCCAGACCAACTTACGATATAGACAGGGAAGAAGCAAGAGAGGAGCGCGGATAGTTTCAGAGAAAGAGGAGGCAGATAGATATGTGCAGATGAACCGAGGCGAGAAGGACGCCCAGACGAAAATCCAAACACGAGATAGAGGACAAAGGAAAAAAAGAAAAGAAACGAGGTGGAAAAAGAAACTAGGCGATGTGTGTTCAATGTGGTTAGATCCTAAATGCGATGAAGACGAAAAAAAAGGTACGATCACCAAGGGAGAACGGCCCCTGGTGGTCCGATATATACCCCATCCCTCTTCACGATGTCGATACCCAAGGGCGGCGCCCATCTTCACGGCCCCCCCGGTCCATCAACCTGGACTGACGGCCGCGGACGGGAACGCCACAGCTGAGGGAACATGTGGTGAGCAGGGCCAAAATAGAAGCCAGTGTGCGGTCGCGGTAGCCCGATGACCCGGCCGGACACTAAAAACATCGCCGAGCTTGAAGGGTTGAAGTCGTGTGTACTGTGTAGTAGGCCAGTCACGTGGCGTGGGGGAGAGGTGGAAGATGGCACGGTGGGATGCCGTGCAGAATCAAGTATCGTTACGTCGATGGCTGAGGCTCCCGTGGGACATGGATCCAGCATGTGGTCTTACAAAAATAGAGGCTGGGTGTGAGTGTGTGGTGTGGAGGATGAGACCTGGGGGGGCTTTGGATGGACGAGACACCGAGGCTGCTCTGGCTGGCGGGAAAGGCGCGACGATTGGGTTCCCCCCGAGGCTTGGTCCCTTGGAGTGTCTTGCCCGATTTGGTCTTGGGGTATTTCCAGTCTTGGCTGTCCGCACATGGCCAGGAAACGGGCAAAGGGCTATCTCGGCCTTGTCGTGGATTAAGACGCGCTAGTCTTCTAAGGCGCGTGGCTTGCATGACCTGACTGTCGGGAACGTCTGTTCGCCGTCCCTAGAGCGACGGGCCCTGCTCGCTCTGGGGAAAGATGGGTCGGGGAGCCCGTGTTGTGAGGCTAAACCTGGACAGATGGTGGATTAGAAACATTTGATATTCGAACCATGGCATACCAAGCAGGGCCGAAAGTCTGCTAACAGTGTGCCTTGCATGGTGCCATCGACGAGACTCACATGGGGCTGCAGACGGGGGACGACGGCCGAGAGACATCGTTATGGGAACTCGGACCCATTCCAAGAGGAAGAAGAAAAACTCATCGACCGGTGAGGCGAGACAAAGGCCGAAAGGGCCTCATTGCCCGAGAAAAGCCGGACCTGGGCAGTGGATCTCGTGTCTCTCGCAGAGATGTCACAGTTCAGTCATCGAGGATGAGCGGGCGATCCCTCTCGTGGTCGATCTACCGCCCTGGAGTCGCGCGTGGGGTGGGCTTTGCCGCGGAAGACGCCGAAAGAGAGACAAGCGCGGGTTCTACCCTACCGCGTGGCACAGCTGCGCTTCTCTCACTGCCTTCTGGAAGGAGGTGAGTGGCTGCGCAGTCTCATCCATGTGTGTGCCAATAGCCTATGAGATGACGAGGACGGGTATGAGGAGTAAGGCCAGCTCACGGAAGGAATAACGTGGCATCGCGAAAATGAGAAAAGATCAATCCGTCGGGATAAAGGTCTGAAACACAACCGCAAGGCGCACTACATTCCCTCCCCCCACTGAGCCATCAACGTCGTGTCACCCCCTCTGTCTTCGGCTAGGTGGTTGAGTGAGCGAGTGAGTGAGTGAGTGGGTGAGTGAGCGGATGAGTGAGTGATAGTGGCTGCGAATGAGCACAGAACCAGTCGAAACTACCCCGCTAGAAAACAGCTTGCACACCAATCCTAGGTCCAGGACAGGGCCCCGAAAAAACACACACGCGACAAGCAAGAATAGCAAGGGAGAGATAACTATAGAGCCGAACCGGAAAGGCTTCTATCCATAGCGGCGCTTGAAGCTTCCGCTCATAGGCGGCGACGTGACATCGCTCGGTACCGCGTTCTCGCACCGCGTGGTTGCGCTGCAATATAGGCTCAAAAGCCAGTCATGTCTTTAAAATCGCCGGCCCCATGCTATTTCCATGCTATCTCATCATTAGCAGCCCTAGAGTGACGCGGCTAGCGAAGCTAGCAGGCGGGTGACTCAAATAAAGAACTAGGCACAAGAGACAATCGGCATGTGGAAAGAGAGACACAGGGCGGGGAGACACAGATTCTAGTCAGACCTGTCAAGAAACGTGCCCCCCGACTGAGTAGTGATGGACTCTAGGGGCTATCTCAGAAGAGATCCAGGGCGCGAACCCGTCTCTCGGCACCGGGCGGGAGAGACAATCCCGCCTGGCTTTTAGGCGAGACATTGCCTCGGCGATAATCGTCGACAGGACGACATTATCGTGCGTCGGGGAATGGGATTCTATGTCGCCGGTGGGATATGGAACTGCAGGGCGATTTGTGAGCCGACCCGCCCTCCCCCCACGGGTCGATCATCGTCCGATGCCGCGAGCGCCTGCACGCCTGCATGCTTTATCCGCAAGTCAATCCGTGCGTTTATTCTTGGATCAGACGAGCCGCTTCTCGCTTCTGGCGATCTTGTTGATCTCCCCTACAGTGCATGCTGCTGACAGGGCGGGAGACGACGACGAAGAAGAATAGAGGGGAAAATACAGCGGGAAAGGATGTAAGCCCATGCAGAATCCTGCTATTTCAGGCGTATCTTCTCCCACTGGTCATCACTAAGATCGCTAAGAAACCGCCAAACGATTGGCTCTTCGCAGAGTGGGTGGGTTGCATTCGCCTGTTGAGCTAGCCCCTTCATCCCCAGAGACGAAAAGGATCATTTAGAAACATGGATGTGTCTTCGATCTCGAACCAATCAGCCACCACCGGCGTTGTCAGATGCGCTCGGCCTCAAGAAGAAACGGCAGAAACAGCGAAAAAGTCGCTAAAATAAAACGTTCTCTCCTCATCTCTCTCTGTGTCTGTGACACAACTTTCAGGCTGCAGCGGGGCTTTTTCCTGGTTCTACATGGCGATGCTCTGCTACTGTTCTGGAACTTCTCGGCCGAATCCCACGATGGCTTACCGGCGCTGTTACACGGGGGTGGTGGCTGGTGTGGCTGCAGGCGAGGTGAGAAAGTGGTGGCTTCTCCGCCGCCTTATGGGTGAGCCATTAGTTGCACGAGATGATTTGAGTTTTGGAGGGGCTGAAACGTTACAGTGTAAAATGAAGTTCGTTGTAGGGCTGGGCTGCTGATGTTGTGATCCGTGGACTTGTGAAAGGTTCATTCTGCGACCTGGAACTCGACTGTATTTAAATGTCGATGGAACCATTAAGGCCATTGCTGAAGGCAACACACGGCTTCTTTTCAAGAGACTCAATACAAGAGAAAATCTCTATTGTGAATTAATCGTTCTGTTTCGTTTCGTGAGATTCAACATTATTCAATACTTCAACGACCCGCAGCTACCTGTTGGCAAGACTCATATCCGCCGCCCTGCCCGAAATCATCTTATCAGTCATCACAAGGCCCAACCCTTTTAAATGTCATCATCATCATAATTGCGTTTGCAGCACCGTTAGATGCTGTCCGTGTCGTAGTAGGGGTCATCCGGCAGGTAGGGGAACTTGCGCACGACGACGTCGCCCTTGTAGGACCAGAGGTCGACCTGGGTCGGCTCGTAGTCGAGGCCGCAGCTGTCCGTCTCGGCGCCGAAGGTGAGGACCTCGGAGGTGTTGCCGTTGGAGTAGTTGATGCGGACCATGTTGACCGTCTCGACGTTGGGGCCGACGTCGAAGTAGTTGGCCGGCATGAACTGGATGCCCGAGTGCGCCGTCGTGAAGACGGTCGTGGGGAGATCGCCCTGCATTTCAAGTTTGTTAGCATACATGCAACAGCCGTTGTGAGAAAGCATTCGAGGTTGGTCTTACAGTGTGGGGAACGTGGTGCATGCCCAGGTTGAGCCACAGCACCAGGTCCGTCTGGTTCAGGCTCTCGCCGTCGAAGAAGGCGTCAAAGTTGACGGGCGGGTTCTCGACGTCCTGGTTGTTGTACGCGTGGGTGCTGCGCGGCTCCGTGTCCTTGCGCACGGAGACCATGATGTCGTGCTCGGCCCACTTGGCCGCGTTCTTGAGGATGTTGGAGTCCTTGACCGTCAGGTGGGCGGCGCCGGTGTACGGCAGCACGCGGTAGGCGCGGTACTCGCCGTGCTTGTTCTTGACGTCCTGGTTGAGCACGAAGAGCTGGTCCTGGTTGTTGTAGCTCCAGTCGAAGCGGCCCTCGTCCTCGGTCGCGACGAACTCGCGCTCGAGCTTCATCGTGTTGAGCGTCTTGCCGCGGGACCAGGGGAACGAGGTGGTCGTGGGCACCTGGTGCATGCGCTGGACCGAGTTCTCGGTGCCGAAGATGTCGAAGTCGGCTTTGAAGTTGACGACGTGGTCGTGCATCGAGCCGGACAGGTTGTCGTGGATCTTGAAGCCGTAGTCCTCGTTCTTGGCGTAGAAGGCCGCCTGGATGTAGCCCGAGGCGCGCACCTCGACGGCGACGGAGCCGTCGAGGAAGAAGCTGTAGCTGAACATGTAGTCGTAGTTACCGACGGTCGAGACGGAGCGCACGGTGAAGTAGACGTTCTTGGTCGCCGTCACGTAGTCCTGCGAGCTGTGGCGGGCCATCGGGTAGTCGGCGTCGAACTCGAAGAGGCAGATGCTGTTGAGGTGCGTGTGCGTAGTCTCGGAGACGTAGAAGGACGAGTTGAGGTAGGTCGCGTACGAGGGGCAGTCGTAGCCCTTGAGAAGCTCGAAGGCGAAGGGTCCGAAGCCGTAGTATGTGTCGAGGTAGGCGACGTGAGACTGAGTGGGATCGCTGCCGGCGTAGTGCGCGAGCGCCTCCTGGAGACCGAGCTCGTAGAGAATCCTCTGGCCCTTGTACCGGATGTCGTAGAGAGCCATGCCCGTGTCGCGGGTGAAGCCGACGTAGAAGCTCCAGCCCATCCACTCGACATACTTGCGCTCAGGATCGACCGAGTATCGGGCACCCTGGGGCGCGACGGCGGTCGGGGGAGCGTGAGTATCCATGGGGAGGATCTCGCCCTGCTGGTCCGTGGCAGACCAGTTACCGGCCCAGTTGCCGCCGAGCTTCTCGACATTGCCGGCCCAGTAGGCGGCGCGGAACTCCTCAGTCGTCTCGTAGAAGACGCCGTTGTAGTACCATCCCTCAACGATCCACTTGGAAGGGTCGCGGCCGGTGACGTCGGACATGAAGTACAGACCCATGGGCATCATGGAGCCGACGTCGAAGATATCGGGGGGAATGCTCCAGAACTGGTCCCAGCGCTGGACGCGGCCGTCGTCCTGGTAGTAGGGGTCGATGCCCCAGATGGAGAGCGTGTCGTTCTCGAGGCCGAGCGCCGTCGCGTTCCACAGGTCCTTGGTGATGTCGGCGACGGTCTTGCTGACGTCGTAGAGCCACGCCTGCATCGCGTCGTCGTCGGCGTCCAGGCTGCGGACGCGGCCGCCCGTCTTGCGCGTGTAGGGGTACTCGAGGCTCTCCCACTTTGTGGTGCCGTTGACGACGGGGAGGGGGCCAACGAGGATGTCACGGTACTCGGGCTCCTCGGAGGCGCGGAAGTCGATCAGGACGTGAGCGTAGCGAGGGGGTGCAGGGGCGCTTCCATCGATGTAGGCCAGCGCGTCGGACTTGTTGGGAGCCATAAGCTCGACGAGAACGCTGTCAGGGTTAGTCTGAAAGTCTCTCGTCAGAGCTGGGGGTGGTCACTATGTTACATCTTGTTGTCCCAGGACGTGGCATTGTCGCTCAGGGTGAGGTTCATCTCGGGCTGGGCAAACAGCCACTGGGTGACGCTGGCGGCTTCGACGTTGGTCAAGCCGCCCCAGATGTTATCCTTGGGTGCCTCGATATCCATAGGGTCGTGAGGCACGCAGTCGGCGGGCTCGGTGCTGTTCAGCTGGCGCTTTCCGATGGCCTGGCTCAGTGCCTTTCGGCCGTGGCCCTTGGCGCGCTGTTGTGCCCACGGGGTCTTGGGAAGGCCGTTGACCTGGGGGACGAGATCGGTGCCGAGCAGAAGCAAGGCTCCCAGGCCGAGGGCGCGGGTGAGCGAAGAGAAACCCATGGTTGCCGTCCTGACGTTGACGATGCCTTCAGGATGCTGCTGTTGGGAGTACTCGAAGAAGCGCTTGGAGCTCTGGAATAACAGCCATCTCTCTGTGGACGACACCGAGACCTTTTATACCTGGTCTCTGTCGTCCTCTTCCAGTCCGTGGCTTCCCCGACACCGGTCGTCGAGTCGCATCGCCGACTGCCATGACGAGGCCCGTCCATGTCGGTCTCAATCTCGTAGATGTTGATAGCGAAAGTCTAGAAACTTTGCTAATGGAATTGTTGGTCGGTCCAAGCCCGCCAATAGAATGTAACGGCATATCCAATATTAACAATCGGCTTCGGCTCGACGCGAACGTCATGGCAGAAGCCGAAGTGTGCATCTGTACATGGAACCCATGCGGCATCTAGCTGGTAGACAGGCGGAGATCCACAGCCGGTGCATGACCCCGCCACCAGCGTATAGATACCGCAGGCCGCGGCCTGCGAACGTTGCGGCAGGTTGGGTTCGTCCCATTGACTACTGCAATGTTCGGTTGATGCGCCGTCAAAGAGCCGTATTCAAAGTACGTAGTGATATTGGGCATGGTGAAACCCCAATGCTACCAGCCAACGCGGCCGGGATGCCCATTGAAGAACGGACCTCTCGTGCTGATGGCGAGGCCAATTCTGAGGTTACTGAAGACCTCCCGGCAGTTGACTCTACAAACTTTCTGATTTAATGTCGACTTCGGTCTCGGTGTTTACAACGTAACAACGTGGATGAGCGTTATCTGATAGCTCAATTCGGCCGAGTTCCAGGCTGCTCCTGGTCTGGGACCTGCCAGGTTGACCACCCGGAGAGGCTGGAAACGCGGGGCTCATTCATGGTCCAGGATCGGAAGGCGGGACCGTAGGGCGGGGTCAATATCCGACCAGCTTTGGACTTGTGAGAGTCGCAACTTGCAAGCGGTGGTTCACGCTGCGCAGGACCGGGGTGCAGTTGACCCAGCCTAGAGGACGCAACATCGTTGGCAGTAGCCGTTAAAGAAAGGCGGACTCTTTTCCCGTCGATAGCGAAGGAGAAAACTTGACACATCCATGCATTTAGGGCCGGTCGACGTTGTGGTTATCTTATCTGCTGCGTTCTTATCTTGAGCTGCAGAGCCGGCAGGCAACCCGGATCTGGTCCGGAGGGGCAACAGACGGGGCCAATGGAACCCGAAGATACCTATCGATGAGGCAATCCACGTGTGGATAAGCTCAAGTAAGCTTTTTTGTTTCTGTCCTTTGTTTTGTCTCCGAAGACTGGGTCAAAATATTCCAGATGAACCAGCGACAACAGTTGGGAGACCCAACGAACTGCCGTGATTGTCGGATCGGGGGCGACCCCGGAGCAGGGTCCCCACTCCCCCCCACTTTCCGGCCGGGGTCCGGCGGAAGGAAAACAACAACTGCACTGATAAGCCCCGCATAGGTGCCTTCCCCCAGAGATAGGCGGATGATAGGCTAGCTGGAGCGTAACAATTCCAACAAAATGCTTGAATGCTTCTGCAGAATGCGAGTTTCGCTGGAATCTAACTGCATGAGGAATCGCCTTGCTGCGGTGCATCATCCCGGTGTTCGCGTCTTTGGGTGTAGACCCTGGCGGCCCCCACGTCCAGCGGTCTGACGTAGGTGTGGATTTCCCTCGATAGAATAGCGGATGGACGGTCTACGCAGCCGAATGATTGACACTGGCGGAGAAGATTCGAGCCTTTACCCAATGCGGTAGTCTGAGACCACTGTCGGGAATCTCGTCGCTTTCCAAATGTCCATGTTGCTATGAGCAAGTGACCTACTCCGAGTTCGGAGTCGACTCCGCGCGGGCTACAACAGAGATAAGCTCCTGAACTTCATCGGAAGACTTCATGTATTCCGAGGGGTGGCTGCAAGGTTATTCCATGGTTCCGAGCTCTGTAATAGACATCTTCGGCTGTAGACTTGCTTGGGCATCTGTTATTTCTGCCCCAGAACTAGGACCAGTCAAGGCTTGCTGAAATGATGGTGAGAAGTGAAATACAGTCCCAAGAAGTGCTCACGTCTCATAATAGGATGGGCTTCTTTTTTCGCACCCCTAGGTAGGTTACCTATTTTCTATTCCCTCTATCGATTCACTACCGTCCGTCAATTTCGTTCGTCACTATCGTTCTTTACCATTGTCGGTCACTGTTTTCCGCAACTGTTGCTGTCCCTACATTCCACCATTGTTGCTGCTTGTAGGAGGTGGGATACTTCTTTCGCTCACGGGAGTGGAATAAGAGTTCCCTCCTAGGATACATACTCATGGGAAACCTTTACCCGGATGACGGGACTGTCAAAAGCTGGCATCCCGATGAATCCGTCATGTACAACCTCAACATCCCGTTCTCGAATGGTCTCATACAGAGTCAGGTCAAAACGTCTTACAATGCGGGCGACAGTGAGGTACAATTCAGCATTCGCAAGGCTGCACAGATTGAATCAAAGGTTAGCAGTGATTCTCAAAGGAGGTATATGGAGGTACCAACTTCATGCCAACACATGATCTAGAGCCCCTCCCCCAGGCCAGGAAGTAGCGACTTTTTAGCTCTGGCTTGTCGATCCACCGCTGTGGTAGAAACACAAACGGCTGAGGGAAGATTCGAGGGCTCATGTGGTGCAGGTACATTGACTGCATCACCGGCGTCTGAGAAGTCCCCACAAGTTAGTATCATTTGATCCCCATAGGTATCGGAATCACATACCCCAGCGGGGATGATCCAATCACGATAGATCAAGTTCTCGTCGGTAGCAACTCGCGGCATACGACTCGATGCTCCGTGTGAGAGACGAAGGCCCTCCGTCATGGAGGCAGACTACATAGGTATGTCAGCTTTCCGTTGATGAAGATGGGGGAGATGACAATAACATACGAAGTGTGGGAGTGCTTCCAAAGCTTCGAGGGAGACATGTGAATTCGGCAGTGGCATGATTGACTTGAGCTCATCTCTGAGTCTCCCCAAGACTTCAGGACTGTCGTAGATGTAGAAGAGGGTGATGGCAAGCGTCCTGGCCGTTCCCTCGTTCCCGGCACCAATGATACCCGCAGCCTCAGTACTGAGACGTCCGGGAAGTTTCTCATGCTCTGGCAGATCGCTGTCGAGGATGTCACTGAATATGGTTCTCGTATTGGCTTCCAGTGCCTTCCCGCCCCCACGCTCGCGCTCTTCGGCGGCAGCCTGGATCGACTCCATAGGAAACATCAGTTTTCGAGAGAGGTCGGCAGTCCGCGGACTGAACTTCTCGACCAGAGTTGGGCTTAGCCACATGAGCGCCGGGTTGACAAGCCACTTGAACTGACGCCCCATCGGACGGATGATACCAGCCGTCCGATGCGCGTCCAGCCAGTCCTTGCCCCAGTCGGCGCGCTGCAGGTTGCCCACGTCGGCCCCCAACGCATACGACGACACGACGTCCATCGCCAGCGCCGACATCGCATACGTCAGGTCGATGACCTCCCCGGTAACTCGCAGGTGGCTCACTCGCTCCGCAAGGGTCTCGATCTTGCCGCTTATCATATCGTCCAGCTGCGCGATAGCACGCCTGCTGAGGAAGGGCGCAAGGGCGGCGCGCCGCTGCTTGTGGACCTCGTGGCCCTGGGTGTGGATCAGGGACCAGGTCATGACGCCGCTCTTGGACATGTGCATGAACCACGGGTCGCGGTCGCGCTTGTGCTTGCCGCCCGCGTAGATCTCGTCCAGGTAGTCCGGGTCGTAGATGTGGATGTGGATCGGGTTGATGCGGACGATAGGGCCGTACTCGTCGTGCAGCTCCTTGATCTTCCACATGTACCGGCACCTGTGCGGCCAGAGGTCGTAGTAGAACTCGTACCAGAAGCTCATGGCCGCCAGCTTGGGGCCGGGAAACTTGGCCAGCGGGTGCCATGTTACGCGGTAGATGTAGACGCCTATCCAATAACAGAAGAAAATTCCAGTCAAAAAGAGAAAGACACGTGTGGATGTAAAGTAGTGCTGGATGTAATCCGTTCTAAGTAGTGACTTTAGGCCTTGATTATAAGAAGCTGTTCTGTCGCATCCGGCTAGGCGTATGTGGTGTCGAAGAGATGATCTTGCGAATCAGTTTTCAGCTGGTTATATGAGCTTCAGTGGACTGGACTGTAGTCCTCACCTGCCGCTTCATCGGCAATGACCAGATTTGGACCGGGCCGTATGACCGATTCTAAAAGACACCGGATTCAAGACTTGAACTGTACTAGCATTCTCCCCCTCGGGGTGCAGTGCCTCGGGGCGCCCTCAAGGGCTTCGATCCTCTCGAGGATGGAGAAGCCGGCAAGGAATAACGAAGCAGATGGGTTCGGGTGGGATTTAAACTCTTCATGCGCGTGTAGCTTAGTAGGATATGCTAAAAAATCGTCACCCAGAGTTAGGTTAGACTGGGCTGAAAAGCTTGTCATCACCAATGCCGTGGAGCAGGTAGGCAGCCTTATGCAAAGTTGAGATCTAATGGAGTCCGAACCACTTGCATGCCGCGGGGTTCTGTCAGTCAAACTCTATAATGAAGTGTGGGGTGGCATTCGACGGGAATGTTCGTAGAGGCGACGACTAATGGCATGGAGCTTTCCGTGTAAAAGTACTCGAGGGATTATTCCGCGCCTTGAGTTGTCAGGCCACGACAACGTTCATTTTTTTCCCTTAACACAAAGAAGTTCGTTACACGCCGTGTTGAAAGAACCGTCGGCTATTGCGCCATACCAAACATCCAAAGTGCCAAATACGTTACCTCGCTATACCCATGCGCCACGTGGGTGACATGCCAATTGCTCGGCGCAAACTCTCTCGTCGGAACAGCACTCCGAAGAGAGTCAAGTAGACCACCCTTTCAGGTGCGATTCCTCCAGAGGAAGGTGCACGCAGGTAGTTCCTCGGAGCGTGAGTCAGGGTGAATCTGTGGAATTCAGACGGCCGTGTGGGATAACGAAGGACAGGATAGAGCAAAACTATCACTCCACCCGGCACGTTGCCGTGATCAGTAATCGGACAGTTCATGTCTACTTCTGGTCTGCTCCGTAGTTCAAACTACACCTAATTGGTCAAGGAGATTGAAATATGACTACTACAAGTAACCATGCGCAGCTAAAGCAACAAAAGAACACGCATAAGGTCGTCGTAAGCAGTTGTTAGACCATTCCGAGTCAAACAAATCTAGACGCTCCCAACTGCCATCAAGGGAACCTGAACATCACATAAGTACGAGGACGTCGTACATTAAAACGCTAGGTCACATGACAGGCAATGAGTACCATTGGATCAAACGCTCTCGAAGCCAAGGAGCTGAAAGAACAAGCTCATGTAGCTTTCGCTGGGTGGGCTTGGTTGGAAGGCGTGTGACTTGGAGTGCTGACTGGTCAGCCCAGCCTGAGGTGAAGTTATTGTCTCCAGTCAGAGCACAAAGCAAGCGTCAAGGGTCATGGGATAAAGTGACTTCAAGTCTACAAAAGAGATAGCTGAGAAAAGCTTCTAGAGACACCTCTGAGAGATGCTGGGTCACGTGGTACGCATGTGATCTAGAGTGGCTGAGAGGCTGGGAATTTGAGCTTCCTTGTGACGGTTATGGTGCGAGGAAGCACATCAAGACGCACGAAAACGATTCTTCAACAACTTTAAGGCCAGGGCCTCGAGCTTTACTTATAAGGTTTCCCAGACATGTGGCAATCATGCCTGCAACTAGTATGGATAGGGTGTTCCATCGGCCACCCCAGACCATATCGTGCATATGACGCTTGAGAACTTGCATACTTGGCATGGCGGACCAGCACGTCGGCCGCATGTAGCACGCCAAGGTAGGGTAGTGCAGGCCTTCTGGTACCGAGCAACACCATAACACAATTGGAAATCATGGAGGTGACTTACAATTCAGGCACACGACCGGTGAGGAGTTGCAGGGCCTCGACCCTTGAATCGGGGGACAGCGCCAGCAGGAGGTCACCCATTGGGCTGCGCGGTTGTACCAAACCGCCTCCGTTTGTTCAGTTTGGCCGCCAACTGGTTCCTTGCCAGCCGCAGGCTGACTCGGAGCCTGGATTGTTCTGCAACCCGAAAATCCCTGTCTTGGTCGGATCAAAACCTTCCAGCTGTTAGGTGGTTATCAAGGAAGCTGAGGAAGAGGCGCCGCAGGATTGCATGAAGCGTTGAAAAAGGCACAAGGTGCGAGAAATAGGCAACGACTTGGCTTCAGCGTCAGCCTGATTGATTCTTATCTCTGGCTCAGCCACTCAATCAGGGCGTTGGAAGATGCATGTCTCACAGAGTCGCCGTCAGCTGTCAAATAACCACCAATCAATGTCATGTTTGGGGCTGGGGGCCTTCTTGTCCAATTGCCACCTCCGCATTTCTTACTTCGCTCAAATATGCGGTGCTCTGCGAATTCTTAGCGGCAGTCCATTTCCCTGGCACCGGAGTCCTCTCCCCCTCCCCCCCTGACTCCCGATGAACGGAACATCACGTTACTTCAATCCAGCCCTACGACGCGTGCTATGGCGTCGACCCATTACAATGACGTGTCTCGAAAAATGAGGGGCCTGCTCCAGGCCAGATTCGAAAATCCAGACAGTCCGAAGATGTCATTCGCCACCGCCGAAACAGCCGAGAAAGTGCTGACGGCGGACAACCTCCGACTGGTCTATCGGGCCCTTACAACATCGGACGACGGGCAGGATCGGGGATTCACGATCGACGAGGATGGCTTTGTCAAGAACATCGAAAAGAAGAAGCTTCATACCTTCTTGGCAGTCCTGCTCGAAGCAAACTGTTCGATTCATGCGGTATGGTCTTTCACTACCAAGCTTGTTGAGGGAAGGACGATCGGGACCGCCCCAGACAATCATCATTATGCAGGGCCCCCATACTCTCTGCCTGCGGACAGGACATACCTCAAAAAGCTGTTTGACGACGACTTGGAAACAGTCAACAATTTCTACAAGGCACAAACGTACTTTTCGACTGTTGTTCTGAGGGGAGGAGAAAATGTCAAGATTCAGCACCCCGATATAAGTCGCCTGCCGTGGCTGAAGGAAGACTGGATCGGGTCAGGTTCATTCGGCGACGTCTACAAGGTTGTCATTGCCGAGGGTCACTTTCGCGCCAAAGACAACCCCAACAAGAAAGCGAAAGTAGTCGCCCGTAAGGACTACATCTACGAAGTTGATGCCAAAAAGAGTTTCGAAGATGAGAGACTCGCCATGGACAAGATCTTCCGCGGGATCGTTAAGCACGTCAACGTCCTCAAGAGTCTCGGCTCTCTCGAGATCGAATGCAACCCCCCCAAGTTCAGTCTCTTCATGCCGTTGGCACTAGAGGACCTGGAGACATACATGAACGCCAATAACGACACCGCCCATGTTGCCTTGGACGCGGATGCCAGGCGGAGGCTCATTCGCTCTGCTTTCGGCCTGGCAGATGGGCTCCAGTACCTTCACCAAGGTATAACGACGCCTGAGGGCGACAAGTTGGTTTGCTACCACATGGACCTGAAGCCCGGCAACATTTTGCTCTTTAAGGACGATCGCGTCGCCCGCGAAAACCCCCACGACGACGACCGAATATGGAAGGTTAGCGACTTCGGTATGTCCAGAGTCAAAGCAAGGCAGACGTCCACGGAGAGAGATAAAGAGCTGGACCTACGGAAACTGTTCAGAAGCAACGTGAAGCCCCAACAAAACCAGGCGTCAGCGACACGCAACCGACGGGGGAAAGGCACCTACTTACCGAGCGAGGCCGCGAAAGAAACCAAGGAGATGGACCACAAGAGCGACATTTGGTCCTTGGGCTGCGTCATAAGCGAGTTGTTCACGTATATGGAAGAGGGGAGCAGAGGGCTGGACGCCTACGGCGAAAGGCGGCTGGGGCGAAGCGAAATGGATGCCGACGTCTTTTACGAACGCAGGAAGTTCAGGCACGACTTTGGCATCAACAGCGAAGTGCAATCTCAGCATAAGAGACTAATCAAAGCGGCAAGCAGACGTAACCCAGCCGAGAGGAATGCCGTTGAGTACATGCTGGAATTTCTGGAAAGAAACGTTCTGAGGACCGACAAAAGCAAAAGGTGCAATGCTGTTGACGTGGCCGATCACCTCAGGGAAACCCGCAATAAGTACCAGATCCGTGGCCTCGAGAAAGCCGTCTCAGCACCACGGTGGTTGAATTCCTTCAAGTTGTAAGCTATCAAGATGTTACAGAAAAAAAGGGAAATACTGATCACAAGCACGCAGGCCCCGTAGTGTCAAGCCCGCTGTACCTCAGAACGTCGAGCAATGGCGGCTACTTATCGACAACACCACAAGCCTCAAGGGATGCGAGAGTTCACCAGATGGCACGGTCATTGTCTACTGGAGTGATAGCAAAATATGCGTTTTCTTCGGTCCCGCCGGCGCCTCGGACGAAAAAACACATTTCGAGTCCGGAAGCGACTCAAGGAGCGACTCGATCTCGAGATCTGAAGAGGCAGGTCTGATCCCCGTTGAACGAGGGCCGCCGGACGAACAGGGACAATCATGGAGAAGCGTAAAATTGACAAAACGCTATCTGATTGCCGTCACGAAGGGCGGAGACTTTAACGTAAGTGGGTTTTTGGGTTGATCAGTAGGTGCCTTGTCTGGATACTGACTCCCCATTTACAGTGCTACATATTCGACATTGAAGCTGCTTCAAATCTGACGAGATACAGCGTTGTGCCTTTGGGCCATCCTGAAGTTCACATGTTTGCCGTTTCTCCTGACGAGAAGACTATTGTCGGCATCCTGGCCAACCATGCGGGCGGAACTCGGGGCTCACTTTTCACCGCTAATATATCTCAACCCTGGGCGTCCGCTCAATTAGAGGAGTAAGGCAAATGATATCTTCATGAGCGATCAAATTTGGTTGACGGTTTTTAGTAGTTATCTGGCGACACCAGTTCAAAGCAACACCGATGCCGGAATCCAGCTAACTGAGGAAATGTTATTTCCGCTTGATTGGCCTGCCAAGGAAACTATCCACCTTACGCTACTTTCGGGACGCAAAGGTTTCATAACCACACGCTCCCAAAGTCATTCCTCCAGCTTATCGATCGACCTGTTCTGCACTCCGTCGGCTCGTTCGGTCGAAACTACAACAATCGCACTAAAGCCGGAGGTGGGTAAGAGGTTTGGCTGAGAAAGTTGTCAGATGCTAACATGCTCCCTCCCAGCATGCCGACAACACCCATGCAAGATCCTTCACCGACATGGCTTGCTATCCCAGTGAAGATAGACCGGAAGCAATCGTAGTTGTCCAAGGCGAACATCTTTGCAAGATACAGTTTCCGGCACTGAACCGGAAGCTAAACTTTCACCCGTGGCGCATCGAAAGCCATAGAATACTGAAAGTTGCGATAGACAGAAACTTGGGAAGGATCTTCGCTCTGGGAACCCGCTCTGGAAAGCGCAATATCTTTCTGCTCCATGTTCAACTGCCAGGGCCTGGCCAGACAAAGGTGCAAGAGGAGGCAGAGCTACCTGGTCTGGTGGAGTTCAACGAGCTCAAGTTGCGGATCTGTAGCGATTCACGTGGGGACTTTGCCCTTGTCACCGCAATTACTCCAGTGGGTCGGGATTCAGTGTACTATATTTTTCTTGGGAGGTCGCTCAGACTTGGGCCTTGAGCTATCTGCTCTCAATACCATCCTGCGTCTATACATCAAAAGAGCCGAGCTCAGCGCCAGAAGACTTTGTTGCAACCCGCCTTCGCCTCAGTTCCTTCAGAGACGGCACCTTTGCTTGAAGTTGAGCAAGGATTGTTCCATCCAGCAGCAAGTGGTAGATGAGGAAGGTGCCGGCCGTTAGTACAGTGGAGCACAGCGCGTAAATCCATATCATCGAAGTTCCAACAATCTGATCGTTGTCCTTGTCCAAGTCAAAGAAGTTCATTCCAAAGAATGTCTGTGGTGCGTCAGCAGGGTGTGGAGATAGCGCCTAACCCTCACATGCACTTACAGCTACGAATGACGGAGGCAAGTATAACAACGTCAGAGTGGTGATGAAAACGGCCGATTTGTTGAGACGCAGCATATTGTCGTTTTGTGACTTGGCATCGAGTTGTTCTCGGAACGACAGGGTAATGGCCAGAAGTTCGTTGGTTTTCTGCGCCCGTTGTTGTAGATAGACAGCTACTCGAGAATATGCTTCGCATCTGCGGCGGTATTGCCTGAACTGAAACGAAGACGCCCGTGTAGATTCCACCGCTTCATCGTTCAGTCCATGCAATTGACCGTTGCAGAGAGAGGATAATTCTTCGAGCACATCTTGCGAAGCTGTCAAAATTGTTGGTATCTGCAGAAAGCGATTCTCCAAATAGGCCAACTCGGTCAGGTGGTTGTACTCGGTGTTTGATAGCTCCTGGATGAAAGTAGCGACTGCATTATCCGCCTGAGTTTATGTCAGATTCTCAGCATCTCGCAAATGGGCGGACGCAAACCTACTATTGGAATAAACAGCTCCTCAAGGTATGAGCTGTAGAGTCTCCACGCGGGCAGATACGTCTGAAACAATACTCTATGCAACCAAAAGATATCTTCCGGGGAATCTTGTCCATAAGTCGTGATCCAGTCTTCTGCTCTTTGGTGGGCTTTGGAATCCGGCGTTGGGTTGAATAATATGAAAAGATTCTGGGATGATTCCGTGTTGAACTTGTGATAGACCCCCGTTTGTCGGATAACCCATTCCCTTTCAAATGGTTTGTACTCCGGGTAACGAATGCTGTATGCCATCTCTGAGTTTGAGTGCATTAGTAAATGTTTCATGAATTACAAGCAAGGCTACTTGCCTCTTTCAGGTCCGACTCGGTGCTCGATGAAGGGGATACAGAAGACGTCTTCTAAATCCGAGTCTCGCTCGTAAAAGCAGGTGGCCAGGTCCCAAACCGAAGATTGGAGATCGAAAGCTTCAGCAAGAAGATCAAACATCGATTTCGTGACTTGCAGCGGGCCCCATGAGTTACGTTGGCTGATGGATCTGTTCGTATGTTCTCAGCCGCGGAATTCCTCTGTTGTTTGAGAACGCAAGTAGCAATTACATGTAGCATTGTGAGTAACCCCGATCCTCTAGACTGGTGATATGCGCAGACAACTGCTCTGACGTTGAACATTGATGCGCCTCAATCCCGTCAGTCTTCTCTGAAAGTTCGATGTCCGTGCTGATGACATGGAGGCTGACAGGCACGACAACCTCGTCGACAAAGCACGGCGGAGGGGTAATCATTGAGACGATTCTTAGCGAAAGTTGCTCTAATCATTACTCCGATTCGAAGAGAGGAGACACCAAGCTTTAAAACACGTTCGTACCACACCATTACCCGAGGAAAGGTACCTCGCATTACCTCGCGCCGCCATCCACATGACCTTTTGAGGCTCTGGCAGTAGTAACCAATCTGCCTAGGCTAATCCGCCATAATCGAGCCTGCAGCATAGCTTGGCGATGAGCACCCTGAAGGTACCACTACCTGCTGGGCAGTCGGGCTGTCCTACATCACTGTCAGAATGTAATTGGTTTCTGGAGCATTCTTCTCTGCAGGCTTAGACTACCTTAGCTCATCCTATCAGCGGCGTAAGTCATCATCAAAGACATTATATCAGGGAACATGGGGCCTATACTTCGGTAACCTTTCTGGGGGCATAGAAAACCCATTGATCGTTCCTCATCTTGAGTACTGGTTAGTACACAACATAGCAGAAAGGCGCATGACACTACGTACGCAGAGCTGAAAATCCCCGGCCTGCTGTGGGAAAAGCTCTTCGAGTAGTCTCTGGAGATTTGCCTGCGGAAGATAGCGCCTGCGGGCAATTTGCCTAAGTAGACTCATGGTGGAGAACCTATCGTTTCCCAACCAGCCTGGCACTGTTAATCCCCAGAGACTGGCCATGATATAGAATACATGTCGCAAGAGGTTGAGAGACGGCTTCAGGCACTGGCTCAGACATGCATGTACGCGAACCTCTTAGTGAGGCGGAGTTTTCTTGGCGCATATTCAACGAAAGCCACATCATCCCCGTCTTCATGTCGTACAACTCTTCTCCAACTTAGTTAGCGGGAGGCAGATGGTTCGCAATCCCGTACCGGCTGATCGCTATTGGCCTGGGGCCCCCAACTCCGGTGAGTATCTGCATTTCGCCCAGCGGTAAGGCTCCCGAGAGGATTGTCTCATGCTACCCTGCCTGCGAACAGGCAACACCACAAACAGTCTGCTGCACAGGGTGATCAGCTAGGCAGCAAAGCGGCCATGCAATCCATCAATTACGAGGCAAAGATGTGCGTGTTCGGGCGCTGTGACGCCTCACACTCACAGCCTCACCGAAGTCATGGGGGTTGACCGGTCTGGAACATGACTTCGTTGCGAAAGGGGGCGAGGAAGGGAGGGCAATCAAAACCGACAAGGCCCTTGAATGCAACCCACTGCACACCATTTGAGCCCCAATTGGCTCCTAGGTAGGTAGCCTGCCTTATCAAACGAGCATGGTTGCATCAATCTTGCCGCTCGGGTTCCAGCCGCCTTGGCCCGAAATTGCCTAGATTCGATACAGCATCACACAATCCATAAAGGCGGTGAGATATGTAGGGAGGCAGGACATGAGGCAACCACCTAGTAGTTACAGTGGTACATTGCGCAACAAGGCACAGGGAAGCAAGATATCACACACGGCTATCCTCAGAAGTCGCGCATATGTAGAGCATCCATGTCGTCCTGATCCCGACGTAGCTGACAGCAGGCTGTGGCCTACGTAGACAATGATTGTCCAACAGCCTCTGCATTTACGTGTCGAATGATAGCAGTCAGCTGCGTCTATCGGACACGGGCTGGAAATCCCATTATTGTAAAGGCCGCCTGCAGAAAAAGGAAAGAAGAAAATCTTGGGGGCCCAAGAACTGCGAGAGGCAGCCTGAGGAAGTTTGGACACTCCCTGAGGTGGCAGATTTGAATGACATTGGGGGCTAAACAGCGCAAGGGCGCGCGGTCACCGTCGCCTTATATGCAACGTCTTGAATCCTGGTGCGAGGCTCTGTAAGTCCTTCACTGAAAACACCCGCACTCTTTTTCCTTAACCTGCGTCTTATCTCTGGGTCGCACTACAACATCTTTCCCCCCACCATCACAATCTCGACGTCATATCTCGACGGATAGATACTTCACTCGTTTCATGCCGAAGGCAGAATAATGAGCAAAAACGCGTCAGACGGGGGCGCGGATGAGGTGTCCCTCCAGACATTTCCTCGGGGATACGTCTCAGGCGAAAACCTCTTGACTGCCGGTCGCAATTCTCCCAATGGAACACTCAATACCAATGGCGACCCCGACAACCCTGCTGTTGCCATTGCCGGCAGAACGACTCTAAACAGAAAGCCCGTGGCAACCTTCACGATCCCCCGAGATCCGGATACAACGGTGAGAAGAAAGCTGAAAAGTATCCATCTCTTCGTAAGCTGCTGCCAAATATTTACTCATCCTTGATGTTGATAATTAAGTATTATTGAATGAAAGATCGCTAATGCGGAGGCAGATGATCACTATCAATGGCACCTTTGGGACAGGCTTATACCTGAGAAGCGGCCAAATTCTCGAGCTCGGAGGACCTGTCGCTGTCCTCATATCCTTTATCCTCCTTGGCTTCTTGTCCTGGGCAGTTATGCAATGCATTACCGAGATGTTGTGCATATGGCCTGTGCCCGGTGCGTTGCTCCTTTTCGTGAGGAAGTTTGTCGACAAGGAGCTGGGCATCGCAGTGGGTGTTGCATATTGGTGAGTCGCGTCGGGAGGGGTGATTGCCATTGTAATGACGCACCAAGCTTATGTCGACGTCCTGCAGGTTCTGCTACTCGGTGATATTCGCCGCGACAATTGCCGCTGCCGCTACTACCCTCGACTACTGGACCGCCGACATTCCCGGTTTCACTGTTGGTGTTGTCTATGTCGTCCTGCCGCTTGCGCTTGTGGCCATCAACATGCTAAAAATCGAAGTACGTTGGGCGATCTAACTGATAGACAAATGTTTAGAACGCAGACTAATTATCCAAGATATTTGGATGGTTTGAGGTTGTCACTGGTGCCATCAAGATCGGATTCCTGCTCATCATCATGGTGTGTCTCATTGCCGTCTATGGCAAGAGTGAGTCGAGCCTGGGAATTCCAGGGCTGTAATAAGACTGACCGTGTGCTTTGCTATCTATGAAACAGATGGTGTAAGTGATGAGTCCAAAAAGAGTAAGTGGTCCCAGATCTTCTAAAGTCCAAGACTCTTCGGACTAATTTAACGGAATGTTGACAGGTTGGGATGAGAAATTATTCGAACACGACACAGATGCGGCATCTAAATGGGCTGAAGCCTTCTTGTAAGTTAGGCCAGCAGCATCTATCAAGGGGACAGGAGAATTCGGGAGGAGGTCTGAGCTAACTGTTGCAAGTATGTGCCTCTCAATCGCCGCTTACGCCTATGTCGGCGTTGAGATAATCGCAGTGTCAGCCATTGAAGCCCGTTGGCCATCCCCTTCACAAGTCTCGGAATCACCATCAGCAAATTCACGAACTCAGGATCCTGCGGGTTTGCCTCCGACTCATGAGGCACAATATTCACCCCAACACACCGACGAGACTCGTAGATCGACTGGGAACGCCGTCAAGTTCGCTGCAGGCTTCGCGCCGGTCGCCATCGCCTTTGCATACATATCGAGCGGCTTACTGGTGTCGATCGATCTCCAAAGGACAGACTGCGACCTTCCCCAGCTCAGCTGGATTAACAGGACTGAATGCCCGGTAACCAATGGGACCGCTCTAAACGAGACGGCTTCCGACTCAAAGAACTCGACATCCTCGCCATTCGTCCTCGTTGCGAAGCGCTCTCATATCAAGGGCCTCGATGATGCCTTCAATGCTTTCATAGTATTCACGGCCCTCACAAGCGCGAATACCAGCCTGTACGTCGCTTCCAGGACACTATTCGGGCTCACGAGAAACGTTCACGGTCCGGGGATCATCTTGGAGTCCCTGTCGTGGTTTGGCAAGACGGACCGGAATAGAGTTCCATTGAGGGCTATGCTCCTGTCGGCCGTGGCTTTCTGCTGGGTCCCGTTTCTTCAAGAACAAGAGGGAGGGTTTGACACAGGCGGTCCCATCGGCAAAGTAAGGCTTGACCCCGTTTGTATGTCCACATTCCAACCTGACTCTTGCAGTTTTTCGAAATCCTAGGGCAGCTAGGCGCCGTTAGCGTCATCATCGTTTGGACTTGCCAGTGCCTGGCATACATCAGATTCCACCGCTGGTCAGCTCTTTTCTTCCACGCAGCTCTTCCAAAGACAACTCCATATCTAACTCTGATGTAGTATTCGTAAGCACGAGGGGTATTTATCGCAAGAAGAAATACATCTGGTACGGGACCGAAAGCAGGGGTCCGTGAACTACCCCTTTCGCAGCCATTTGCAACCAGTTCTCGCCTACCTGGCACTCATCGGCTGCCTCATCGTCCTGATAGTATGCAACGGGGCGTTTCTGTGGAAGGAATTCGACTTCTTCCCATTTCTATCTGGCTATCTTACGGTGAAGACAACTCTCATCGCCATGGATTTTTGGAACAGTGGCTAACACTTGTCATTGTAGATCTTCGTGTTTTTAGCCTTGTGGTTTGGGCTCAAAATTTTCCAGCAGGCACCGTGGTCCTTTGTTGATCTCAATGAGGTGAATGTCAAGGAGCTCATTGAGCACCTGGACGAGCTGCGTTCAGCTTCGATGGAACAGCCTGAGTCCGATTCGGAACCTCGATGGGCTTCTATTTGGCGCATGTTTGGGTTTCGCCGGGATGGTTCGCAGCTGAGAACCCAGTCATCTCGATGGTGAGATGGATGGAACATTTCATTGGACCCTAAGAGTTTCGTTTGTTGGACGAAGAACGGGGATTCCATTCTCGACGGACTATACCTGGCCGGAAATAGAGCGCTGTGTATAATTGAGCATTCATAGGTTTATATTGAAAGGAGTGACTACAGTATGCCAAGTCATTCGTGGGATAGTAATTCCTTCGGACTTCACAGTCATCCGTCCCTTCTCAAGCCGCGCCGTTGGTGTTAGGGCTGGCCTCTTCCGCATCAATGCCTCTGAACTCGAAGTACTTCTTCCACTCGGGCTCTTCAATGAGCTGCGGCAGAAGCTCCTTCTCAAATGCAAACTGCAGCTCGATTCCCTCATCGTCCCCGGCGGGGCCGTTGTGCGGCGGGTACACGATAACCAGACCCTCCGACAACGTGTCGAACAGGTGGCGGAAGGCGACGGGCTTGCCGAAACCGAAGTCGGAGTCACAGACGTCGGCGGTGCGCCAGTCGGTCATGCAAAGCGACATGGGCGGAAACGAGTTGACACGAACGGAAAGGTCGTGTTTGTTGCGGATCGGAGCGAGCATCTGCAGCGCACCGGCGAGAAGCTCCTCGTTGACACCGTTAGTCATCTGGCGAATATAGCTCGCCAACTTCGACAGGGGTGCCTCAGAGACGATGTCGGCCACGTTGAGCTGTGGGATGGGGGACATGGTGGACATGGTCGCGAAGAAGACGTTGCCCTGCATACGAGCAGGCAGAGGCAGGTTTGTCAGACGCTTGGTCATGTTGACACCCTCGGCCCAAATCGGTGTGGACGCTGGGTCGGGCTTGTAGACGGGCTCGCGGATCTTGCACAACGTGCGCCACAAGAGGGCGGATGCGGCATCGTAGGTAGAGATCCAGGAGCCATCATCGGGAGAAGCGGCCTCCTTCAGCTCAGCAGCTTTGCTCTTCGGCAGGTGAAAGATGACGGACTGCGAGAGCTTGTGCTGGAGGTGACGGTCGGCTTGAGGGGACGCGTCGACCATGGACTCATCGGGGATCGACGGGGCGATGAAGCGGCTGCGGTCGAGACACTTGGGATCCCATGACGGGAACTCCGTCTTGTTGATGATGGCGTAGCAGTTGTCGGCCAGCTGCTTGGTGAACGATCCCCAGCCCGTGACGTCGTTGGTGTAGTGGTGGGAGTGCATGTTGAAGATGAGGCCGCCGGGGATGAAGTTGGCCTTGTACGAGGCGACGACTGGGCTGTTGTTTGGGTGGGCCTCGGGCTTCTCGCCGTACGTCATGGGCGCGTTGCTCAGCACTCTGATGTCGCCGAGCTTGCTCGCAACGAAGTGAGACTTCTCGATCTCGTCGAAGGACGCGAAGCCATTCTCAGGCGAGTCCAGGTGCTGGACAACGAACTTGACGGTGCTGTTCTTCTTCCTGACGATCGAATGGTGGCCATCATCGTCCTTCTCGATTGTGCCCACGAGTTGCCTCGTTTGGCTGAGGGTTCTCTCCAAACCTTCCTTCAGGACGGTGGCAACCTTGCTGTCAGACCGTTATTATCCAGAGCCACCCATCTCTCTCTTGGGGAGCAACATTGTGTACTCACCTCTTCTCATCGTCACTCAGTTTGAAGAACAGGGTGTAGTTGTTATATGTCATAGCAGACAAGTAGTCAAGGGTAGACAGCTTGAACCGCTCCTCCTCGGGGTCATTTTCCCAACCGAAGGGGTGGAGCTGGAACTCCTCGACTCTGGGCATGATGTTCTTAGTAGCAACAGTGTGTATCCTTGTGTGCTGCGGGAGCGGCTAAAGGATTTGTGTCCTTGAGTGAGAATTGGTAAAAGTTGGAGCTTAAACTGATTATGCCACCCGGAAGATGACAGCCGTGATGTGATGTTATGGGCCACCAAGAGGGAAAGTTGGCCAAACTTCAAGGAGGAGCAACGTCGAGCCATCTTATGCAGTATCCGGGTAGGAATGGCTCAGAGAGCCTAATACTACGGTTTAGGTACCCCGTAAACGCAGGTAATGAGAGTAACGTAGCCACTGTCCAGGGCCTGTGACAAGCAACTCGTAACGGCATATGTTAAAATCCGGAGAGTCTCGATGCAGATGCCGCAACCCTTACACTAATAAGCCCGGCGTCGGCCCTCCCCCATCAGGTCATGTAGGTGCGTGCCCCTGGGCGCTTTGCCGTTGGAACCGCTGTTTACTCACGGACATGTTGATCTTTTGCCACGTTGGGGCTAGATCCCTGTCATTCTTCATCATTCGACAACGGTCGTCGTTGGTAGGGATTGTGTGGTGGAGTGGCGGGACACATCCCATTGGTCAGGAGTAAGTCTTCCACGAGCGACATAGGTCAAAGGAAACCTCGGATAAAAGTACAGCGGTTTTATTACATGAGTGTGAACACAAGGGCGGGTTTTAGTAATGAGGACGGTCTTGAGCGACCAACTCTTGCTCGGGCCAGCACCAGTACTCCACCAGCATCCTTGCCGAGAGCGCAAATCGTCTGTTTTGTCACATGTACTATCCGGCGGCCGTGGCAAAATGTTCGTGGCCCCTTTTGTTAGTTGGTGCCCCTATACCTCCACTGCGTGGGCCGATCGAACGTGCCCTCCCTCCCGTTGGCATCCGTGACCAAGACTTCCGTGGTGCGGACGATGCCCTTGTCGAGCTGGCCTGCTGGGACGGTGGATTCGCGGAGGTGCTCTGTGGACTCGGACCCAAACGTCTTGAGCTCGTTGTCGTCGATCTCGAGGTAGGAGTCGTTGGCTGAGCGCTTGTTCTTGGACCTCCCCGTTCCGGAGAGCGTACGGTTCTTCGGCGTGGCGCCGCTGACGCCGGAGCCGCCGGTGGCTCCCCCGGTGACGCCGGTGACCTTGAGGCCGAGGCCCTTCCTCAGCCTGCGCCAGAGGCCGCTCTCCATTACGATCTTGGGTACGCAGGGCAGGCAGACGACGATGAAGCCACAGGTCATCTCGGCGTACGCCCAGAAGCAGACGGGGCCGATGTGGTAGATGGCGTCCTCGGCGGAGGCGTATGAAATGGTTACGGCCAAACGGAACGCGGCGGAGACACAAGCGCTACAGCAGAAGTAACACGGTCAGTACCATACAAGATTGCAGCGAGCATCGCAAAAGGGGAACTGGCAGTGGCACCTACAATACGCCGAGCGAGAAGATGACGGACACGGCAATCTTCTTCTTCCAGCCCATCTGTAGGTCCCAGATGGGCTTCTGCGGGAGGGCGAGAATGATGCAGTCGGAGAACAACTGGAAGCTTGCGGAGACGGTCTCAATGGTGTGGGCATTGATGCATGTTCCGGGCAACCAAAACTTCCACTTCTTTTCCGCCGGGATGCAGACCAGGTTCAGGGCAACCACGGCAGCGATGGCGAAAGCAACCTGGACCCCAATGAGGACCCAGCAGGTCCAGAAGAACCAGTTCCTGGACCCTGGGACGAACACGCCTATCCACTCCACCAGGATGGATGACTTGAGGAGTGGGAGGCAGACTGAATAGAAGATACCAGCGATGTGAACAAGCTAGACAAAGGTTAGTCCACAGAGTTACAAGTTGGTTCGCGACGGAAAATTGAAGCCTTCACGAAGACACTCACCAAGCCCATATCTACCGTCTGGCGAAGTTTGACATTCCAAGTGTGGACGTAGTATCCGGGGCTCTCGGTCAGCTTCATCGTGCAATAGGTCCAGCCCAGAAAACACGCCTGCAACCAACCGGTTAGCGATCCACGTATAGCACAACCAACATGAGGGGAGTAATACAAATGCAGCAAGAATGAGGTATTCTTGAGCTTGCACCCTTTTCAAGACGAGGATCCTGGCGTAGGCGCGGACGCAGAGGCATAGAACCACGACAGCCACACAGACGCTCATGATAGCCGTTGCCATGGCGTTCTGGTTCGGAGGGTCGATGAAGTTGCTCGTTTCGTTGCCCGGAGGCGCCATGGCCGGCATCTCCAGCACCGCGTCCAGCTCCTCCGGCGAGAGGAGGGAAAGGTCGACCGCCGCCATTATTTGTCTGATCAACTTGTCTTTGGATCACTGTGGACTCGGTTTGCAAACCTCGTCGAGGAGTACAAAGGAAAGGAAAGTGAGGCCGGGGATCGCGGCTGAATATGTTATTGACAGGCAGTGTGAATCTTGATAACGATCAAGTGTGATCCCGAAGGATGGCCGGACACGGACGGCACTTTGTAGACTTGTGGAAGATAAGCTGACAGGTGACAAGAAGCTTGGTATAGTCACATAATTTGCCTCCCTCCCTCGTTTGACATGGATCCCACCCGCCAGGTTGGTCGGTTGGTTGCATCGGCACCGACCTGCATTCCACCATCTGTGAGATTTTGAAAAAGGGAAAGAAGAAAGCCATGAAGATGAGCAACTCCTGCCATGATTTCTCACCTATGCCTCACGCAATCTTCGCCTATATCTGGCAATCTTGGCCAGTGCTTCAACTTGTCCTCGACAACAAGTCGGTGATTCACCACGTGCTCTCCCGGAACGACGTGCTCCCACAACCCGCAGTTCTTGGCGTTCTCTCCAGTGCGCAGCGAAGAATTCTTCAAATGATCCTCCGGCCCGAGAAGTCAGCTGTTACGGAAAGTTGGATCAGCACTGTGCACTTGGGGGTGATTGGGATAAGTGATTAGTCGGAATGGGTGGCTCTGAACAAGTACTTGGCGGACTGGGGACATGCGGCCGCCTTTTAGCCGAGCTGATTTTACCCTCACCTGTCAGGATTGCAATCCTAGCAATCGAGCCCTTTTGCTCATAACTGCATACATGTACATATCGCCATCGACATCGTGCCAGATACGTCTGCAGCCTGCCCAAGATCGCCGCATCACCTCACCACTTACAGCCTCAATCCGGAAATGTCTCCGTATGAAACTGTGTAAAAAGGGGAATCTTAACCCACACTACCAAGCCGAAAAGGTATTACGCCTCCCGAAAGCAGCAATAATGACTGACAGCAACGATGATGACGGACGACAGCGACGACATCAACAATGACAGTAATTGATAGTATTAATAAGGGCAAACAGTAGTGGGCCAGTATAGTGACAGGATGTAAAATAGTTAACCTGGGGTAACAAAATAAGAGTCCCATATGAAAATGCTAAGCTGCGCAGAGATTTTGGCTCTTCCTCGTCATCCTTGTCATACCTCTAGTAACCCGTTGTCAAGATGGTTAGATGCATGACAAGGATAGTTATCAGGTTGGTGCCGTAGGGTGCATACATGCAGCAAGGATGCCGGATGGTCACAATCCCTTGACCCCCTACTATGGCCCTTCTAGCTGTGAATTTCATAAGGATTCAGGAGCCGGCAGACCTCGGAGATCAACAACAGTACATTCTTCGCTCCCAAGAACCCAAAGATGCGGTTTCTTTGCCTCCACGGAAGAGGAACGTCTGCAGAGGTGCGGCGCGAACTTGACCAGCCTACTCTTTCGGTGCTAACGTACCCAAGATCTTCGAGGCCCAGATAGGTATGCTGGTCGACTGGTTGCCGATACCCGTTCTTTATCTGGGCTAATGGTTGTGATCGTGGAGCATCCATACGAGCGGACCTTGGCGAGCACGAGTTTGTGTTCCTTGACGGCGACGTAGTCGTCCGCACCGACGGTACTCACTCCCACATCAACGGTTACGCCGCTTAGAATGCCTTGAAAGCTTGAACTAACTCCAGTCCAGGTTGTAGCAACAGGGAGGACAGCCCCGATGGGTTGTTTGGGTATTTCGAGGAACCCATCGACGCGAACCACTGCCAAGACCTGATCGAAGGGCTCGAGGATGCGGCGCAGAGCCAAGGCCCCTTCGACGGCGTGGTTGGGTTCTCCGAGGGCGGCATTGTCGCCGCCACTCTGTTGGTAGAAGACGCACGTCGGCCCTTCGCCGGCTTCAGGTGCGGCATTATGTTCAGCGCGGCGCCCCCGCTGGACCCCGATGACCTCCGGTCAGGCATCGTCAGATGCATGAACCCGGTCAGGGACGGGGTAGTGATACGTGTGCCTACAGCGCACATCTACTCTCAAGAGATGGACGTAGCAGCATCGAAGGGGCAGGCGGGCGTCGGTGGCAACGTGAAGTCGCCCCTGCACGAGCTATGGGCGGAGGCCGGATTGAACACGCTGGAGCAGATACATGCGTCCCTGGCTCGTCTATGTGACGAGAGCCACGTCTTTGTGCATGATCAGGGGCACCAGGTGCCTGGGTCCAGGAGCCGGGAGGCGTTGAGGGGGGCTCTTCGAGCGATTGATCGTACTATCCAGAGTGCTCAGTCGTGACAAGCCATGGCCGGTGGAAATCCGACGAACGAATTAGCCTTGAGAATCCTAAGCGAAGAGGAAGTCTAGACGAGGAATTCCGCATGCCGAGAAAAGACCCTGGTCGTGTTGGTGTGATGCCGGAGTTTAGCCTTCGTTTGTCTGCGGTCCAAGCCGGTAGAGTTATGCTGCCAAGGCGCACGACCTTTAGCGAACTCACTCGTCTAAATCATTACATCGAAAAACTTATGTTACGTTTGAGAAATGGACTTTTGTCTGTACTTGTAGGGTTCTCGGGTTCCTCCCTCATGCCTGATATGACGGTACATGCGGCAGAATCTTCACTCGATTCTTCTAACGAGTTTAAAATGAACTGATCCTCGGGCCAACTTCAATATCCAGCAGAGAACCCGGCAATCCATGTCTCTGCCCCGGCCGTAGTCCCCTCTGCGCCGCAGGACGCGGGTAATACGGGACGGAATGCCCCGCCCGCAGCGGAGCAAAAGACACATTCCCCTGGCTCCGGTGTGGAGTTGAAGAACAGCGACAACCAACAACAAGATGCGTGGCAGTCCGGGATTGTGATCCTATACATCACACTCCGGAACCACATCGTCTACGTCGACATATCCGGGTCCAGAAGCTGGGCGTTAAGACAGTGTGGTGTCTCTCTATGTCGTTGAGGAGGGAAGGCATCGTGCCACTTCCGCAGGTCGTAGATAGTCAAGCAGAGCACCAGTCCCAGCAACTTCCCCTCATCCCTATACTGGTCCGAGCACGTTCTCTTGACGACTGAAAAACAACGCGATGGGTTCGATACCAGGACAGTGCAACTCCATGCCGTTGCCCACGGGCGACAACAACGATATCGCCGTGATCGGTTTCGCCTTCAAACTTCCCGAAGATGTGAACGATGTAGAAGACTTCTGGGACGTCTTGCAGAATCGCAAGAACTTGATGACGCCATGGCCCGAGAACCGCATGAATGCAGAGTCTTTCGTCTCGGGAGAAAAGAGCAAGGTGTGTAAATCACCTTGGCATACCTGACGATTCTTTTGGATACCATGCGGCATTCGACTGACAGAAAGCGGCAAAGTTCAACTGCCGCGGCGGATACTTCATCAAGGACGATCCGGCCGTTTTCGACGCACCATTCTTCTCCATCTCGACGAAAGAGGCTGCCGGTGAGAGATGCATCCCCCCAACCACTCCCTCGGTACCAGATTGCGCGTCCTGTGGAGACCGGTGAGCTGACGGGCAGTACCACGGTTGTAGCCATCGACCCTATGCAGAGATGGACGCTCGAGACCTCGTATCGCGCCTTCGAGAATGGTAGGGATCCTGTTTTCGAATCCAGAATGTGGAATTCCGGTGTTTTTGCTGACCGCTTTCTGTCTGCAAGCCGGAATCCCCGTCTCGAAGCTCAGGGGCTCCAGGGCGGGCGTCTTCTCCGCGTCGTTCACCGACGACTGGTCCAGGATGATCTCGCAGGACCCGGACAACGTCGAGCGGACGGCCGCAACGGGAACCGCTTCATCGCTGATCTCGAACCGCCTGAGTTGGTATTTTGATCTGCGGGGACCGAGTGTCCACATCGACACGGCCTGCTCGAGCAGCTTGTTTGCGGTGGACATGGCATGTCAGTCTCTGCGGGCCGGCGAGACGTCTACTGTCCGTGGTCCTCCCCCATCATGATCTCCGTCTCTTTTTTCCCGAACAGGTGGTCCGGGAGCAGTACTAACGTGGTACGCGTCAACGGACGTGCTTCTTAGGCCCTCGTCACTGGGTCCAGCCTGATTCTGACCCCTACCTTTACCCATTTCCTCTCGAACCTCGGCTTCCTGTCCCCGGACAGCAAGTGCTGGGCCTTCGACGACCGTGCAAACGGCTACGCCAGGGGCGAAGGGTTCGTCGCGCTCCTCCTGAAACCCGTCGCGGAGGCTCTGCGGGATGGGGATATGATCCGCGCTGTCATACGGGGCAGCGGCTCGAACCAGGACGGCCAGACCCCGTCGTTGACGCAGCCCAGCCCCAGGGCGCAGGAGGAGCTGATCCGCCACGTGTATCGCAAGGCCGGCCTGTCCTTTGACAAGACTCGCTACGTCGAAGCACACGGTACGCTCGAAGCCCTCGCCCCATCGGGTGGCAACTTTCTCATCACCTGATCCTCGTCTGACAAACACGCTGCAGGTACTGGAACCCCTGTTGGAGACCCGATCGAAGCCAAGGCAATAGGAAGCGTCTTCAGAAGCCACCGGTCCGCTGAAGAGCCCATCTACATGTGAGAAGCTTGCTTACTCCTGTGAGTGATGGATTGGTCACTAAAATAGCGGATCCTGAATGTTAGTGGTTCTGTCAAGACAAACATCGGACATCTCGAGGGCAGCAGTGGTCTGGCGGGTGTCATCAAGTCAATTAGTGAGTGCCTGAGACTGGTTTTCCATTCGTCAACTCTCAGTCAATATCCCTTGGTGGTACTGCTAATGACTCTGCTGCGCTGTAGTTTCCTTGGAAAAGGGTGTGATCGCCCCTCACGCGCTGTTTGAAAACATCAACCCAGATATCGACGCCGAGTTCTACAACATTGCAGTATGTCTCTTTCTAATAGGCCACAACTGCTATTTAGCCAGTGCAATCTGAATCTAACATCAAATCTCATCAAAGATCCCAACTCGGCCAATCGACTGGCCGAGTAATGGCCTGCGGCGGATATCTGTGAACTCCTTCGGCTTCGGGGGCACTAACACTCATGTCATTCTCGATGACGCTTACCACTACATGCGGGAGCGCGGCTTTGCTGGCAATCACTGCACTCAAACTCCCACCGGGGTCGCGTTGAACGGCCTGCACGACACCTCAGTTCACGATGGTTTCACCGAAGAGACAAGCAACGGAGCCGGCAATGACAAGGCCGCGAATGGCATCAATGGTCACTCCTCAGGTAAAGGTCGTTTGCTAGTGTGGTCAGCCGCAGATGAGAAAGCTCTCCAGCGCACGCTGCAGATACATCAATCATTCTGGGACAAGTCCATCGCCGGCAATTCGGGCAGGATCAATCAGTACGCGTACACGCTCTCTGAAAGACGAAGCCGCATGCTCTGGCGGGCGTCCGCGATCGTCAAGAAGGACAATTATGCAGATGAGAACAGTACGAAGGCTATCTCCAAGGCACAGGCCGTTCGCAGTGGCAACTCTCATGACGTCGGCCTGGCCTTCGTCTTCACCGGCCAGGGGGCGCAATACGCCGGCATGGGCTGGGATCTCCTTCACGACTACCCCGTGTTCGCGGGGGCGCTGGAACGCGTCCGCAAGATCTATGCCGGTCTAGGCTGCGATTGGGACTTGCTGGACGAGCTCCAGAGCGCCAGAAACATTGACCTTCCCGAGTACAGCCAGCCCCTCTCAACGGCAGTGCAAATAGCCCTCATCGACTTGCTCAGGAGTTTCAGCATCACCCCAAAGGTCATCGTCGGACATTCCTCGGGTGAAATTGCCGCCGCTTACGCCGTGGGTGCTCTGACTCTGGAGTCGGCCTGCAAGGTGTCGTACTTCCGCGGCAAGCTGGCTGGTCAACTTCGTCGTTCCTTGTCTTCGTCTCCGTCTGCCGGCACCATGATTTCAGTGAATCTGGCAGAAAACGAGGTTCCGACCTACCTCGAAAAGGCTGGAATTACGGGCGTCTGCGTCGCCTGCGTCAACAGCCCTTTGAACTGCACCTTGTCCGGTCCGGAAAAGGCCATAGACGCTGTGAAGAAGCAGGCAGACCAAGACTGGATATTCGCTCAGAAGCTCAAGACCGGGATTGCGTATCACTCTTCCGCCATGCTAGCTATCGCCGACGAGTACAAGCAGCTGATGAGTGTCTTGCAAACCTCTAAGCCTTCGTCTCCTATCCCCATGGTCTCGACAGTGACGGGCAAGGTCGTCCGTCCTGCCGTTCTTGCCACGGCTGAGTACTGGGTGGACAACATGGTGTCTCCAGTGCGGTTTGCCGACGCTCTCCGGGCTCTGACGTCGCAGTCCTCGTCCTGGAAGATGGGCTTCCGCGGTAACATCACGGACGTCGTCGAGGTCGGACCTACGGCGGCTCTTCGTCGCCCAGTCGCAGACACCTTGGCCAAGGCAGGATCACGGGCCCAGAACATGCGGTACTCGAGCGTCCTCTACCGCAACCGTTCTGCTGTTGAGACAACGTTGGAGCTCGTCGGGCGGTTGTTCGCGTACGGCCACGAATTGTCGATCGCCGCCGTCAATCGGCATAACGGTGAGGAGACCTTCCTCGTCGACTGTCCTCAGTATCCGTTCGATCACTCGAAAGAGTACTGGGTGGAGTCGAGAATCAGCCGTGACTACAGGCTGAGAGGTGCGGTCAGAGGCGAGACCCTGGGGTTCCGAGCCTCGGATTGGAACCCTCTCGCGCCGAGATGGAGGAACTTCCTAAGTGTCGAGTCCATGCCGTGGCTTGCGGACCATACCGTGAGTGGACGCCGTCTCTTGTTTCTAAGAGGAGGAATACCAACTTCAGTTTCTGAGTTACGGCTAACATGTTGTCACAGATCAGCAACACCGTGGTATTCCCGGCTGCCGGCATGCTCGTAATGGCCATGGAGGCAGCGCTGCAGATGGTCCCGCCCAACCGCACCATCGCCGGCTTTTCCGTGAAAGAGGCTCACTTCAAGAATCCCATAGTTGTCGGCAAGACCTCGGAGGACAGGACCGAGACGGTCGTGGAGCTGACGCCACTGCAGAAGTCTTATGAGAAGAGCTCGACGTGGTCGGACATTCGAATTTTCAGTTACCGCAACAAGGAGTGTTCGGAGTGTTTCCAGGCTCAGATCCAGGTTGAGTATCAGGAAGACCTAGCTCTGCCCCTCGTGGAGCAAGAGAAGGAGTTGCTCGACCGAGAAACGCTCCACCGGTATGAAGAAGCCGCCGAGATTTGCACACGACCTGTGGACTCGCAGGTATTCTACCGCAATGCGGCTGAACACGGTCTTCGATATGGAGACTGGTTCCAGCTCCTGGATGAAATTCACTGGGATGGAGAAAAGAATGCCGTGGCTCGCATCGACGTTTCAAAGCCGAGATTCAAGACGACCAGTCTGGTGCACCCGGCGGTCCTGGATACAGTATTCCACATGATCCGGGCCAGTTCTCAGGCTTTTGCTTCGGCCGCGGCAACAAACGTTCCCGTCAAAGTAGTCAACGCCTGGTTCTCTGCAACTGGTTGGCAGAATCCTGAAACCAGATACCTCCGCTGCTGGGGAATCTCCAACTCTGACCAGGACGCCGGCGAGGATGGAACGATCTACGCGTTGGCAGACGATGGGAAGGCTCTCATGTCTATCGAGCATATGACGACGGTGGCCGTATCAAGAACGGACGGAAGCAGCTCATCCCCTAAGAAACTCCTTCACAAAGCACAGTGGAAACCCCAGTTGAGTCTTCTGAGCCCGCAACAACTGTTGGCAGTCTGTGTCCCAGACCGTGTAATGAAGGACGAGGCGACGGCGATCGCCCACCACGTCGAGATGGCGTCGGTGATGAACCTGGCTCTTTCCAGGGCACTGAGTCAAATGACCGCCGATGACTACGCAAAGGTTCCTGCCTCTCTCGCGCGGCATATGGACTGGATGAAGCACCACGTCAACAAGTTGCCGGCGGAACACAAGGACAACCTGGAAACCCCCTTGACGGACAACGATATCGAACTTCGCCTCCAGCGCATCGAGGAAATTCATCCGGCATGGAAGCTACATACAGACGTCGTGAGGGAGCTCAAAAACATCCTTGTTGGGGAAAAGGACCCTCTCGAGGTCATCTTCAACTCGGACCTCGCCGATGTCTTCTACGCCGACATGTTCGCCCAAATCTGCGACTCCCGCCTGCGCAACTTCCTCGAGCTTGCCTCGCACGAGAATCCCGGCCTTCGCATCCTCGAGGTCGGCGCCGGCACCGGCGGCTTCACCGGTCACGTCCTCGGCGCTCTGCTCTCCCTCGAGCAGGAGACAGGCGCGCCGAAGCTGGCGGAGTACACTTACACGGATGTCTCGCCCATGTTCTTCGATCGCGCGCGCGAGCGCTGGAAGAGTCTAGACGGGCGGATCAACTTCCGCACCTTGGATCTTGAGCGCAGCCTAGAGAGTCAGGGGTTTGAGACGGGCTCGTATGATTTGATCGTGGCCGGGAGCGTGCTGCACGCGACGGCTGACCTTGTGGGAACGATGAAGAATGTGCGGACTGCACTGAAGCCGAGGAGAAAGGCACTGATTCTTGAGGTCGTTGCGCCCGAGGATGTCGTGGTGAACTTTTCGTTCGGCCTCGTCCCGGGATGGTGGCTCGCCCGCGAGGAGTGGCGCAAGATGTCGCCGCTGCTGAACGAGGAGCAGTGGGATTCGTGTCTGCGGCAGAGCGGATACACGGGCAACGATCTCGTCTTGAAAGACCACGAAGACGAGAGGTGCCACAACTGCAGTATCATCGTCACCACAGCTGCCGATGAGACGGCAGCATCGGCGGTCTCCAAACCTACCAGCGTCTTGCTTGTCGTTGATTCGGCATCTGAAAAGCAGGTCGAGCTAGCTACTCTGATTCATGAGAATACCGTTGCCTTGGGCGGTGGTCATGATGCCAGGATCCTTTCTTCGGAAGAGTTCAGAGCGACAAAGCCATCTCCCGAGGATGTTGTACTTTGCTTTGCCAACCTTGATACTCCGTATTTGGCAGACATGTCTGAGGGCAAACTGACCTGGCTACAGCACCTCCTACGTCAAGCAAAGAAGTTGCTGTGGGTTACTGATTCAAGTAACGTCGACAATGATGCAGAATCACCATTTTACAGCCAGGCACAGGGCTTCTTCCGATCTCTGAGACTCGAGGCAGCTGACAGCCAAATCGTGACTCTTGCCATCGAGTCGCAGCAAGAGTCAACCGCAGAGACGTCAGCACAGTACATCAACAAGATCCTGCACTCCTCGTTCCTGGGCTCTACGACATCCGAAGAGGTCGAGTACGTCGTAAGAAACGGCGTGATCGAGACCTGCAGAGCAGCCGAGGACGTCGAAGGTATCACAGCACTCGAGGCCCTCCTCACCCCACAACCACAACACAAGCCCTGGTCTGAGGGTGCCGCGATTGCGCTCTCGGTCAGGACCGCCGGAACGCTGGACTCGCTTTGTTTCGTCGAGGACGCCGCACGGGAGACGGAGCTCGCGCCGGGTGAGGTCGAGATCGATGCCCGGGCTTGGGGTGTCAACTTTCGTGACGTCCTTCAAGCGCTTGGCCGGCTGGACGAGAGGACCTTTGGCGCCGATTGTGCCGGCGTCGTAACGAGGGTCGGGCCGGGAAGTGGGGCCTCCGTCCGGGTCGGCGACCGGGTGTGTCTCGTCGCAGCGGGGTGCATGCGCCAGTTCCCCCGCGCGCCGGCGACTTCGGTGATCGCGATCCCCTCGGAGGACATGTCCTTTGCCTCGGCGGCGGCGTCTCTGGTCCCTGGAATGACGGCGTACTACTCCCTCGTCAACGTCGCCCGGATCGCGGAAGGCGAGACAATTCTCATCCACTCGGCGGCGGGCAGCACTGGTCAGATGGCCGTTGCCATTGCCAAGAAGAGAGGGGCCATTATTTATGCAACTGTTGGCAGCAAGAAGAAGAAGAGGTTCCTCGTTGACGTCCTCGGTATTCCGGAAGACCACATCTTCTACAGCCGCAACACTTCGTTCGCGCAGGGCATCAAGCGCGTTACCAGCGGACGAGGCGTCGACGTCGTTCTAAACTCGCTGTCGGGTGAAAGCCTGCGCGCTTCGTGGGAGTGCGTCGCCCGCCGCGGACGGTTCATCGAGATCGGCAAGGCGGACATTCTGGCCAACTCTGGGCTCCCAATGAACGGGTTCCTGAGAAATGTGACCTTCTCAGCCGTCGACCTGCGCGAGATCATTGGGGAGGACCCGGATCTCACAGCTGAGCTGTTGCGGAACACCATGGATTTCGTTCGCGAGACTGGTACCACTCCGACGCCAGTGACATCTTTTCCTTCCTCTAAAGCCGAGGAGGCTTTCCGGTTGCTCCAGAACGGCACCAATATTGGCCGCATTTTGATCGAGCCCCGAGCAGAAGATATCGTCCCTGTAAGTCCAGTAGTCTGTCAGCATTCTCTCGTCGTCCCGATACTAATACAGCACCTCTTACCCATAGCAATACACAACAGCTCGCCGATCGTGGAGATTCGACAGCAATGCGACATATGTCGTTGCTGGTGGCTCAGGGGGTGTGGGCCGCGCCATCATAAGGTGGATGGCAGATCGCGGTGCCAAGTTTCTCGTTGTGCCATCCAGATCAGGGGCATCATCAAAGGCTGCAACCGCTGAGTTCGAGTCCTTGAGAACTCAAGGCGTCACCATCTTCGCGCCAAAGTGCGACGTGACCTCTGAGTCGGCCCTATCGCGAGTATTGGAGGAGTGCTCTCTCACCATGCCCCCGGTCAGGGGCTGCATCAACGCAGCTCTCGTTCTGCAGGACGCCATGTTCGAGAACATGACGCTGGAGCAGTGGAACCTTGCCATCCGGGCTAAGGTTGACACGGCCTGGAACCTGCACCGCCTGCTACCTGGGGACCTCGACTTCTTCATCCTCCTGTCGTCGCTCGCGGGAGTCCTCGGTCAGATGGCGACGGCGAACTACGCCGCGGGGTGCGCGTTTCAGGACGCACTTGCGAGGCACCGCGTCGAGCGAGGCCAGAAGGCCGTCTCCCTCGACATCGGCTGGATGCGAGACGTCGGCATCGTCGCTGAGACGGCTGCTTTCCAACGCCAGCGTCTTGTGGCCGGAGACATGCAGCAGATTGATGGCCGCGACCTGATGGCCCTTCTGACGATAATCTGTGATCCCGAGTCTCCTCCGATCACTCCCGAGCAGAGTCAGATCTTCGTGGGATTACGGACGCCGGCCGACTTCCTCGCCAAGGGCCAGACGCCCCCAGCTCTGCTGGACCGACCCCTCTTTGCGGCCTTCTCACGCGTCTTCGGCGCATCGTCGTCTCTAACCAACGAGGGACAGGCGGCGGCGGCGGATCCTGCCGCGCTTTTCCGCGCGGCCACTGACTCCGAAGAGAAGGTCCGGGTCGTCGTGGGCTCGCTTGTGGCCAAGCTCGCGCGCGCCATGTCCATCGCGCCAGCGGACGTGGAGCTCTCGAAGCCTCTGTCAAGCTACGGCGTCGACTCCTTGATGGCAGTAGAACTTCGTAACTGGATTAGGAGAGATTTTGAGGCACCCTTTGCCGTTTTCGACATAATGGGAGGCGTGCCTATTTCCGCGGTGGGAGAATTGGTCGTTGCTAGGAGCACGATGAAGTAAGACGAGTAGAAGAAGCTGAGCAACTCGAGGCTATTCGGACTCAAAATGCACTTTGTCATGCCACGCAGTGAAAAGCAAGTAATATAAGCCTGGGCGTGGGTTGGAAACACGGTTCAACCTGGTGCAAAGTATCTATATCATGATTTCCCCAAGCCGAAACAGAACCTTCTCTATGACTTTGACACCCACCAGAATCCCATCTTCATCCTGCATATCCTCACCTGCAAAGTCATGGTTGTCTGCGTCAAGACAGGTCAGGAAGTAACAACAACAGAACTGAACCTGTCACCCATACGCAAGAGCGAGTCAGACCTTGCCAAGTTGACAAGACGTTCCTTGATGCGCAGGTTTTTGGCGAGTTGTCCTGGCTCGAACTCAAAGTCCCCAGCGCTGCCCACCGATCAAACAAATTAAATCGAGCACCTCGATTGGTTGATTTGGCTCGTCTTTCGCCCTCGATTTGAATGTTTGGCAAATACTTGATCGATTTGGCCTAATTACCTAATTGGGTAATTAGTGAAGGCATCGTGAA
>WIGO01000242.1:0-66873 GCA_014235945.1 Colletotrichum plurivorum
TCCGTCGGTGCCATCCATCGGGGGGGTTTTTTCGTTTTGTCGGGTGGTAAGAGTTAACCTTTCTTAACGAAAGGCATATGAAAGCTGCCTAGCATGTGCGAAGAAGACGAAGGCAAACACGGGAGCTGTCAGGGTTAAAATACAGGGTCTCGTTTGAAATCACTCGTGCAAGATATCCTTCGGTGTGCAGACTAGCAATCTCCCGGTTTAACGTTATCAAAATAACCAGCACTTCGACCAATGTCCAAATACTCCGTTCATCCATCATCCTCATGGCCATCAACATGTATTTTGACCAGCACCATCCTAAACCGCCAGCAAACCCGGGCTCGCAGGCCCTTCTATAGACTGATTATGAGCAGGGCAAGGCCCCGGCGTCGTATACCCGGGACACGTCCCATCGCAGATCCGAGGATTCTGTGGGTCCTTAGCAAGTGTCTCCGGGTCCGGAGGCGGCCCTGCGGGCCTCCTCTTCGCCTGCTCCATCATCATTCCCCCCTGCGCCCTGTACTCCCTCTCCTCTTTCACGGCAGAAGGAATGGCCGGAATGCTCTGCGCCACTACGGTCGCCACCGCTGCCACTTCTTCGGCCGTCGGCGGGGGTGGCTCCTCATCGAGTGTCACGGCACCGTGCCCTCTTGGGGTACGTACTCAGATCAGTCACGTGATGACGCGCAGCCTGTACCTATCCACGCTCCCTTGTACCTTCCATAGCTCTCGCCTCCATGGCACAACACACATTCATGAGAACCCCTACGTTCGCGCCGTGACATCGAGCTTCTTCCTCTTCCTCTTGATGCACGGGAAGCAGAGCATCAGCAGCCCGAAGATGGGCAGGCACACTACCGGGACGCAGAAGGCGTTCCAAAAGCCGTAGCAGTTTGGAATCTTCTCGGCCTCGTCGTTGTTAACGTGGGCGAGGTCTGAGACGGAAGGCATTATGGGCGTGATTCGGGCGTTTCGTGCGGTTTTGATAGCCACTGCCTGGGTGGATTCTCCTCTGGAGGTTTGCCGGAGTCTGAAAGAGGTCAGTCCTGTACATGTGCAAGGTGATTGGTGAAGGCGTGTGCTGACATGTCTAACGCTTGGTCTTCGTTTCTGGTCGGCTTGGCTAACTCAGAGACGTCAGCTTGCACTCAGCGACTCGAAACGTTGATGTTTTGGACTGTGGTCCAGTTTTCAACATCGTAGCCAGCCCCGAGCAATATATAGATGTTTTTGGACCCCACGGGGAGGAGCATTGTCGCACAAACACTACACGGGTACTACTCCCGTCCCATGACGAAAGCTGACGATGATGTGTGCGTTGTTCGACGCTGCTTGGACGCAAAGGACGACCCAACAGCAATTTCTCGCATCTGGAAAAGCCCAGCGCGCTCAACACTACCGATGAGTGCAGCATATGAGGTTTCGTTCTGTCTGACACGCACGTCGCCAAGGGCTTTGCGCGGAGAAGTTCATTGGTGTCTTTTCGGAGTCTGCATATTTGGCTTTAGTTGCCTGCAGGTTGCGGCCCCCAACATGCCCTGCGGTCGATCGCTCGGGTAGGGTACCCAGAATGTCCCGACGCCTCTCAAAGCTTGGCTGGTGCAAGCGAAGGACGGATTCTTGTTCTGTTGGCGAGATTTGCCGGGCGTCCGCGGGAATTACTGGCATACTTCAGCCAACTAGAATGTCCGAGGTGACATGAGAGTTTGGTAGTAACGTTTCTCCGGCTGTAAGAGTCAGGAATTTCTGTTAGCCACTCTTAAAATCTACCTTGATCGTCAAACAATGATTGGTCTGACAGCTTTTGTCACCACAATGCACGTTAGCAGGCGGTGAAGGTACAAGATGTTCGGGAAAAAGTGTCGTGTGGATTTTTCATTGCATCGTTATTTGCGTTCAATCTTCCCAACTATAGTGGCCGACTTTCCCCCGTTGTTGAACCACTTCAGACGGTAATCGAGACCTCCTCGATCATGGCCTTCCATTCAGTCCACATCGCCTCCGCATAAGTCTCGTTCTGCAACACCTCAAGACCAGTCAGGGCCAGGATCTTGGCCGTCTGGATGGCGGACTCGTGGGCAAAGTCCTACGTGGTCAAACACGTTAGTCAAAGCTGTCTACAAACCAAGCGCTCGACAAAGTCAGATCTCAGAAACTTACAGTTCCGGCGAGCTCTCGGAAGCCCGCGTTGTGAACCGGCGCACCAGCGCCAACGGGGAAGCCGACCTGGATCGCCGGGAGGAACCAGGACACGTTGCCTTGGTCGGAAGACGCAGACGCAGAGCCGTCACGGCGGGACTCCTCGGGGGAAGACACGGTGAAGTTGGCGGTGCTCGGATCGTCCGCCGGGTTGATGTACTGCATCTGCTTCTCGTAAAAGGTGCTCGCAAGGCTGAAGCTGGGGTTCTGGTCCCAGTAGTCCTGGAAGGCCTTGATCTTGACGGTAGTGTTGGTGCCGTTGCCGGAGGCGTAGAGGATGGACTGGACCTGGTCGAGGACGACGTCGCGGCGGGGTCTGGTCGTGAAAGTCGAGTCAGCTCTTGAGTTTCTTGGGGTATTGGGCAGAGCCGGGGCTAAAGGGCTACTTGCCTCGTGTTTCCTCGCACGCCCCACTGGCTCTCGATGTAGTCCGGGATGATGTTGGCGACGGACCAGCCCTTGGTCACGACGTGGTGGATGCGGTCCGAAGGCTGGAGCTGCTGGCGGAAGAGGCCGGCCATCTGGTAGGCGGCGACGAAGCCATCAAGAGCATTCTGACCGGCCCAGGGAGCTGCGGCGGCGTGCGCAGCGACTGTGACAGGGTCATGGTAGGCAGATGTTCAGATGGCGAGGGTGATTAAGTTGATACGCACCTCCAGTCCACGAGACGTTGCCTCGCCACGAAGCCAGCGTCCTACCCCAAGCCGCGTAGTCCGAGTTGCCCGGGTGGGCCATCAAGCTGCAGTCGAGGCCATCGTATGCGCCAGCCTCAAGAAGCTTGACCTTGCCACCGCCGCCCTCCTCGGCAGGGGTTCCCAGAAGACTGCAGAATGATCCAGTCAGCTAACGCTGCGCTTCTCCTCCCGGCTCTATTGACGACAACTTACACCACAGAGCCCTTGACGCCTCCCTTCTCAAGTGCCTCCTTGACACCAATAGCCGCTGCGACGCCGACGGTGGCGATGAGGTTGTGCCCGCACGCGTGGCCCAGGCCGGGAAGGGCATCGAACTCGGAGTTGAAGGACACGGCGCGTCCCTCGCCGCTAGAGAACTCGGCGCGGAAGGCGGTGCTGAGATTGTAGGCGCTGCGAGTGACCTTGAAGCCCTGCTCCTCAAGGTAGTCGGTGAGGACCTTGTGCGCGTGGAGTTCCTGGTAGGCGATCTCGGGGTTCTCCCAGATCTGATCGGTTTCTTTTGTTAGCCGTCATGATCATGTCGAGTCGTAGACGCTGTGTTGCCTGTATAAAGACAGGTACCGATCGATATCTTGAGACCGCTTACCTCCTTGTTGATCGTCTTCAGACCATCGTTTCGGTCGTCGATGGCGGCGAAGACTTGGTCCGCAAGCTCCTGGCCATTGACGTACGAGGGGAGCAGCGATGCCGACGCGAGAAGCGCGACAGTGGTTTTCCGGAGGGACTGCATCTTCAACGAGGTGACAGTTCCTGGTGCCGCGTATCTGGTAACACACGATAGTCCGTCATCCAGGTCCGCGATGCACCGCCAAAGTTATTTTATGTTTACATCCGGAGTTGTCTTCCGGGCCAAGACGATCTATCGCTCCGATATCGTATCAACCAAGGCTCTTGGCATCGTGGGAACCATGCTCCCTCTCGACGTCAATGGGGTTGAAGACTCTTGGCATGTCCCCCCGGCACCCAATGACGTTGTCCTTCTTTAAAATCGCTATTGGTCACCATCCTCTAGGGCGCTCGTGGGCGCTCGTGGGCGAGACTTCCAACATCCGAGAACCTGGAGATTGCGGGGTTGACAATTCGGAGCCAGATTACACTTCCGGCGTTGATTCACGGATTCCGCGGAGGGTGGAGACGGCAAGTGTTGGTAATAGCTTATCACGGCCCCGGAAGTCGGGTGGTGGCCGTTGACCTGCTCAATCCATCCTAGCCGATGTCACGGCGATGGGGCCCTCAGCCGACGGTCGGTTTTGGAGAGCTTTAGCCGACCGCCTTTTCTGCGACGGACTACTCCGCTATCTTCGTCGCGGACGACGTGGAATATGTGATCGCCTAATCACAGTGGGATCACAACATCGAAATCAGCCTGTAACCGACCTGTGGAATGGGTTTTGTGAAGAGCTGGACGATTCAGAACTGACGATTATACCCACTATTGACTATGTCTCGTACAGTCAGCTATGCACCGCAACATGTTTTACTCCTCATCGGTTTGGGCCTTGAGAGACCGTCTACATAGCTTCAAGACCAGCTTCAGGATGTAGCGCAAGTGACTTATGATTAGGATTTCGCAAGATTACTCGAGTCTAGAGGTCAGTTGAGGAAGGGCCATACAATCTCGATGCTAAAACTGACGAGATAAAGTTGCCGAAACTCTCGATCGATAAAATATTCAGCACCCGTTTAAACTATTTACTTAAGAGACAACCAAAGCTTCTTGTTGAACTCGAAATCTGCCAGCCATCATACAATAACGTATCGCACCCACAACTACTTGCTCAATCCTCGGTGAGGTCAATGACCGAAATGTCCGGCATCTCAGCTCCCCCAATACCGCTGTTGACCTCAGGAACTTCATCCTTCTTAGTCGTCTTCCACTCGCCCGTCTTCGGATTGTACTCCAAGAGGTACGATGCCTCAGACTTCTCCTCTCCCCGATACTCAAACTCAACCTCCAGCCCCGGCTCGCCATAGTGGCCCATGAACTCCAGATCGAGCTTGAGCCGCGCACCAACCTCCAGTTCGCCCCTTACGTCGACGACAAACGGCTCCGCCCGCGCGACGCGCCTGTTATGCTGAACCTTAACAGACTGCAGAAACGTCACCGCCGTCCCGTCGACATCGACCCCGCGCACAGTCAGCCGGTGCCTCTCCTCGCCCGTCGTCTCGAGCTCAATCACCAGATGTTGACGGAGAATGAACGTCGGGATGGGTATGTCCAGTTTCTCCATGACGCGGGCCATGAGGTCGTCGGTGGCGGACCAGACCCGCAGCTCCGCCAGTTCGTCGAGCGGCGTGCTCTGGAGGTTGCAGATCGCGAGGCGCCCGCCCGCGGCCCCGCGACTGCGCTTCTTCCGCGCGACGGTCTCGGGGATCTCGTTGGCGGGCGTCACGATGAGGGAGGAGCCGAGGGCGAGACAGAGGTCTGCGGCCTTGGCGTTGTCGCGGGCGAGTTGGAGGGGTTCCTCCCAGAGGCTTTCGCCGAAGTTGATGATGCTGTCGAGGAGCACGCCGCCGCATACTACGCACTTGCGCCCGGTGCGGTGGTCTCGTACCGTCTTTTCGTATTTTGCGACTGCGCGGAAGTCTGCGATCTCTGTTAGGGGCGCACTCGTCGACGTAGAGGCAAGGAAAGGATAGCGTACCGCGTATGTACTCCTTGTTGCAGTCCTTGCAGTACTCCCTAGTGCTATTGCCATGCAATTCGGAGATCTTGTCCTGCATTGCCAAGGCTTGTCAGCAGGCTGGACGCAAGTCGCCAGAGAGGGGACCTACAGGCAAGATGCCGCTCTTCCTATGCAGGCCGTCGCAGTTCTGGCTGATGAGGTACTTGAGCAGACCATGGTCCTGCAGCGCGACGAGGGCCATGTGCGTGAGAGTCGGAATGGCCTGCATCGTGTTCGTGGCCTTCGAGACGTTCCGGCCCTGAGCCCGCAGAGTCCAGACGCCATCAGGCCCGCGGAAGTCCGGGATGCCTAACACATTCCCGTTAGGTGATCTGCTTCGAGGGTGTCTTGGGGGTTCTTCGAAGACTCACCGGCCGATGTTGATATCCCAGCGCCCGTGAACGCAATCATGTGCTTGCTGCTCTTGATCATTTCGGCCAACTGTTGGGCCTTCTGATCAACTGAGCTCGGAGCTTCGCGACGTTCCTTCTCGGCTACCTTGGGTGCTGTGTTGGCCATGGTTGGAAACACGGTAATGGGACTGAAAAGTCTGTCAGAGAACGAGGATGGTTGGTGCGCTGGTTCTTGGTAGAAGTGAGATCGACGTCGAAGACAGACGCCGGATTATATGTGTTTTTGCTGTGCCTCACTACCGAGAAGGGAAGTCCAAGACATTTGGTCTGACGCGCAACACGTGATTCATCCCGTCGGCATTGGACGACAGAAGCGGTTAAACTACAAGCTGCAAAACTAGGCAGCAACGACGATGACGGCCCATTTCATGATTCTGTGAAAAGCGAACCCATGTCGGGCTGGGAAAAGTCGGCTTGGCTGGAAATTGTGAGGTGAAAACGGACCCCGGTTGGTGATACTGCTCTGTTAGTGCTCAACAAACACTAAAGTACCTGCGACACGGAGCATCTCCACCATCACGGCTCATTCAGCGTCACAACTTCCCGCTGGTCGGACAATGTCAAACTTGCTGCAAATAACGCAATTCAAATTATTGATGTTTTTAATTCTTTCTGGATTTAAAAAGATGTGATTTTATCCACAAAAGAACAATTAGAAGTGATGCCGCAATTCGTAGTGTTTCGCAACTGACGGGACCCACCGGCCTCACAGTCGCCGCTTTTACGGCAACGAGCTCGCCCAACTCAGCTTCAGCCGTCGCAACCCGAAGTCATATCTCACTAACAGCCCACGATCGCAGCAGATAGGTTGTGACAAAGTTGCAAACACTCTTTGCACTCGTGTAAAACCATGAGCGATGTGGGTAGGGTCCAGGCGAGGAGTCCGGAGTCTGTCTGGTTCTCGAACGCATTTGCAAAGCCGCGTAGACACGACGATGGTAACCCAAAAAGTAACTGTGGCACTTTCCAACAATGGTTTTAGAAAGGAATCAAGGCTCTATTGTATTTTCCCGTGATTATCAATATAGAGAAGGGACGCAACTAGACCAGTAACCTTCGCAGTCAATTGGCGCAAATCAATACGCAAGGCTGTAAAGTGCTCTTTATTGAGTATGACCCGAATGGAACGGGTCGTATTCAAGACTTGATATTACTGTTCTCGTCACGTATTTGTGCCAACCATTAAAGTGAGTAAAACATTTTGTCTTCTTTAAAATTCAACGCTCAAGTCTATATGTATCTTCAGTTGCTGTTCTCCCTGATGTACCCCCTCACAAACTCCCTCAGATCGCTCTGCGGCAGCCCAAGAACCTTATTCGCCTTCTTCTCCTCGGGGATAGAATTTCCCGGCACATCCGCGAAGTGGTATTTGATGAGGAACTCCTCGAACGGGAACCTGCCGCCCGCGGCCAGCTTCTCCTTGCCGACCTCGTTCACCTCGTCGGCCGTCTTGTGCTCGACGGTCCACTTGGCGCCCGTCTCCTCCTCGAAGAGCTTGAGGAGCTGGTTCTGCGTGACGTCGAACTCGATGATGTTGATGTACTGGTTCGCCGTCTCGGCGGGGTGCGCGAGCACGGCGGCGATGCCCTCGGCCAGGAAGGACAGGGATGTCGTCGAGACCCTCTGGTTGCCCGAGTCGAAGATCGTGATGGACTTGTTCTCGAGGGAGATGCCGTAGATGCCGCGGGTGATGCTCTGCCGAATCCAAAGTCAGTCTCTGGTCTCACAATCGCGCGGGCTTGTCCAGTCCTTACCCAGTCGAAGAACAAACTCGTGCCGATGCCGGTCCATGTAAAGCTAGGGTTCTCCTTGGCCTTCTCGATGAGATAGTCCACGGCAGCCGTCTTGGCAATCAACCAGTCGCCGAGAATCTCCCCCTTGAGGTTGCGCGTGTTGAGGCCGTACTCGGAGGGGATGAAGCGCTTCACGCCGGCGGCGATGGAGGCGTCGATCAGTGGGTCCTGCGAGCCGTGGACAACGGCCGCGACGGTCGAGATGGCGGACACGACGGCGTCCTGGCCCTCGAGGGCGGCCGTCAGCGAGGGCACGGAGGAGAGGTCGGCCTTACGGACGGCGACGCCTTCGGGGAATGTGGCTGTCGAGGACTCGCGGGAGATGGCAGTGACGGCGAAGCCGTGGGCCTGGAGGGCTTTGACGACTCTCAGGCCGACTAGGCCGGATGCCTGTGAAGTGTGAGCTGGATCAGAGATGTGAGCGTTAGTGGCGTAGGCTGCTTACACCGACGACAGCTACGGTCTTAATAGACATCTTGGGGTAAAGGATATGTATGTCACTGGTTACAGTCGAGGTAGATTCACGAGAACGCGAGGTCCTCGCACGGGGTGCTCTCCGATAGGACCTTTTATAGTCCCTCCCAGTTGCATCGGCGACGACGTGGAGGCCAACTCTCCCTGCCCGTTAATATGCAAGAGAGTTTACGCCATCTCAGACAAGGTCTGGCAGAGTGTAACCCTGAGCCGGGGCGCCCATGGCACATCCAGTGTACTAAGCCCTGCACAGCAGCTGCGGGCGTCCAGCTGCGTTCAACGACGCATTACATCCGGAAGTAGAGTCGTAGATCAACGGTACACTATGGAGGACAAGGGGTAACGATGGGCGGTAGTGGACGTTACTGGGTGGGAGGGAACCTTTTCCGCACTCTACAGCGGGCGGCGAGTCATGCCAAGAGCGGCTCCCACCGTCAACAGGGGGGGACGAAGAAACATCCACTGTGATGAGATGCTCCACAGAGACCGTACAGAGAATTTGGGGGGGGAAACTGCCGCTGTTCCTTGGAAAGAGGAACTGCCGCCGGGGCTAGGTGGCCGAAGAAGGGGGGAAGACCCGGCTGCGGCCCGACAGATGTGCAGATCGATTTCCGGATAGCCGCGGGGAGGGGACCAGGCGCGGCGGAGTTCGGACGGGCGCACCTCGGATTCGCGAATTGTCAAGGGGGGTTTCTCAGGGGGTTTCGGAAAGCAGCGGAAGGCAGTATCTGGCATCACGACTCTTGGAACATGAGTCGTTCGGCTTGTTTGATAGAATTACGAAAGAACAAAACAAGAGGGCACACGATACGATGGAATGTGATAAATGCGAGAATTCAATATGTACAGCAGAACCAACCAACCCCTTCGCGTGGCGTCTAGACGACCTTGTTGACCTTCCAACCGCCGGAAAAGCCACGCGCAGTCAGGATCGTGAATCCACTGGCCGCGAGACAACATCCGGACCAGATCCAGCCGCTCAAATACCCGTGAGACCTCGAAAGCGCGCCGGCGATAGGCGATCCGAAGAGCAGCGCGACGGACATGACGGTGAAGGCCATGCCGAACCGCGTTCCCATGTAGCTCTTATCATCCGTGAGCCGGACGAACGTCGTCGGCTGCAGCGCAAAGAACGCGCCGCAGAAGAAACCATATATCGCAGTCACAGCAATCAGCGACCCCTGGTTATTCGTCGCAGCGAAGCAGAATGCCGACACCGACATGGCGAACACAGCAGCGGCGATGGTGTTCATGACGCCGGTGTAGGGCACAATAAAGTTGGGCAGGATCCGGCCAACGATTGAAGCACCGTTGAGGATTGACAGAAGATACAGCGCGACGTCCTCGCTGGCGAAGCCGCGGTCGAGGGCGTAGCTTTGCACGTAGACGTACGGCGTGTACATGCCGAGAAACAAGAGACAGCAGCCGGCGAGGAAGAGCAGGAAGGGCGGGTCGCGGAAGACGGAGTGGTCGACGAAGGGGCGGCGCTTGGGAGGGGTTTTGAGCTTGGAGGTCTTGATGACGAAGACGCTGGTGCCGAGGGTGACGAGGGAGATGAGGGCGAAGACGAGGACGGTCCAGCGGAAGCCGATCTTGGGCTGCATCGCGCGGAAGAGGGCGGGAAGGACGAGACTTTGGAGGAAGCGAGTTAGCATACGGCGAGATTATTAAGAGGTTAGGGGAAGAGTCAGCTTACCCTCCAACACCGCTACCGTTCGCCGCAATGCCGTTCGCAAGCGGAAGCCTCTTCGAGAACCACTGCGACGGCAGGGCCACACCAAGAGTCGATAGGCATCCGGTCCCGATACCGATGACGACGCCCTGGCAGAGCAGGAACTGCCACAGGTTCTGGCAAAAGGCCTGCAGCACGAGGCCAACGACAACGAGCGCAGTGCCGACGAGCAGCAGGTAGCGCGAGTAGCCGAGGTCGTAGATGGGCCCGATGATGAAGCCGAGGAAGACCATGAGGAAGTTCTGCAGCGAGCCGATGGTCGAGATCTGGAACGGCGTGTTGCTGCTCAGGATGCCGGTCTGGTAGTAGGCCTGGAAGGCGCCGAAGCTGGAGATGAGACCTTTGAAGTTGATTCGTTAGCTCGGTGATCATCGTGAGAGACTTCAGGTTGGATCGCAACTCACCCCATGTGTTGAAGTATAGCAGAAACGAGCCGAGGATGTGAAGCCACGCCTGCAGACCGCCGTCCGGAGGCCCGGCAGGTGCGCCCGGCTTCTCTGCGGGCGGCGACGCTTGGGATGACGAGGTTGGGGGGCTGTCGTCGTTGGCGTTGATCCCGCTTGCGCTGCCGGGAAGCACGCCGGCAGACGGCTCCGTCGCGGCATCACGCGCCAGGCCCTTCTCCATTAGCTCCTGCCCTTTAGGGCTCTCGTTCGGAATCGCAGACATTTCCGTGAGCGCATGCGACCCGCCGGCAGTTGTGACGAGAGACACGCAGTAGCCGCGACAAGGAGACTTCACGGTAGGAAAAGTTTAAGTGATTGAAAGGGAGGAGCGGAGGATGGATGGTCGATTGGCATGCAGGGACCAGAGAGAACCGAGTTTGCGATCGGAAAGCGCATTCGGCATTGGCAAAATACTTCCGAGCCAGGTCCCCGTCAAAAGGCAGGGATTGAATTGCGCTCAGTCAAGCAGAAATGGCGTTGATTCGGCGGTGTTGTTGATGGGATCGAAAGACTCAACCACCCCCTATCGACGGGTTGTGGGGAATCGTCAAAGGCCTGGGTTTTTGCGTCACTTGCTCTGTAATTTTTTTTTTCTCTCTCTTCCCTACGGATACTTCAGGATCGGCTGATGGGACGGGGGCGGCCGTTGATAAGCTGAACCGATCCTGTTATGGAGGGTTCCCTGTCACTGGGAGGGGCTGAATGCAACCCTCCCGTCATTTATATTGCTGTGATCGGGACCACCGACTGTACCCGTAGACGTGCCGCGGCACCTGCAGGCGATCTGATCTGGACGGTGACATACCTGGAAGGATCTTGGACAACTGCCAAAGTCGTCGCGCTCGGTTCTGTTGTACGAGACTCAATCTGTCTAGTGTTGGTCGAGTCATCAACTCATCTTTAGTCAACATCGTCGAACAGAAACTCGCGCTCGTTCAACGTTCACAACCAAAGGGATATTCGATCCCCCAAACTCCGACGTCCCTCGGAATCAAACAAGAATTCCGGGAAGGATCATCAAAGGAACGGAGCCCGCCGCCCGGCCACCGCGCCTGTTTAGGCAGTCCAGCCCACCGGCTGATCTGCCGCGCGCGTCGCGCCCGCCACTGGGATGGGTCCCCCCAGGGATGCTCCTCTGAAGCAACCTGCCGTAATGGGCTGACACGACATCATGGGCCCTCCCAACTGGCTATTTTCTCCCTATTCGCATTAGGGTGCGGCTTAAGAGTCCGAGGTTGTCTTCACCTTTCGTTTTCGCGACGCTGCAACTCGTTCAGCTGCGTTTCGGCATTTAGAGTCAATTGATGATGTGGTTGGCTGAAGAAAGCTACGTTATCGTGACAGTTGAGTTGCCGCTGTTCATCAAGCCTTGCAGTCTTGTAGGTGTACAGTCAATGCAGAGCAGGTGAGAAAATTGAGGCGTACAGAATACTCCGCTGCAATTCAACGCAATTAGTGAGCCTACAGCGCCATGTGTAACCACCCCAATGCTTGTGATGTTATGCGGTGGAGGCACATGCAGTTGACAAATGAGGCTATTCACACATACACAGGCATTCTCAACTTAGGTGCTGGGCCCGAAGCACGCAATGGCGGTGCAAGATGGCAGTACGCCCAACACATGACAACGCGCATGAAAATGAGGCGTAGACCTACAAGAGTGCGGGAAAGCAGGCGCAAGACCGTTAAATCGACTATCATAGCTTATGCCAAGCAGGTTTTTGGTAGCTCGGATTCAATGCGATTGGTCTCTCACTGCGGCACAGCCTGCATGCCCTACTGTCAAGTCAGCCATGCGAGCTCGCGTCAGCATTTAAAAAGTCTCACCTCCCAGCCTTAACGTTTTAACGACCTTTTCGCTTTCCACAAACACTTTTAGATCGTAGTTTAGTTTACGTCTGATTAGTCACTCACGCCAACCGATAGAATACAACAGATGGAAAAGTTGCGAGACAGAGTTGGCCGAGTGTAGGTCCATCTGTCGCCGGCTGCATAGCCGACAAGAGATTTTACGCTTTGAGAGAAAAATAACCACTGACTCACGGCAATTTAGGCCAATTTACATACACGATTTCACTCCAGGAGGGCCGGTGGCTAAACACGGGTTCAACTTGGACCGTCTCGAGTTGGACGATGCCGTTGTAAAAGCCGCGAGGGAAAAGGCAGAGGGCACGAACTTTCGTTGGATCCATCTGCCCCTGAACGACGTTGAATTGGCCGAGGTGAGCTGGGGATTTTGTGCAAGCACGAGCAGAACTAACCACGCGTCGTCTTCGCTCGCAGGCCTGTGTCAGAAAGCTCCTGGGCGGGAGCCAGGCAAAATATCTGCGGGATACATGGGTCGAGCAGCTGTGGCCGAGACGCGCTGTTCCGACTGGCATAATTCCCAGTCACGGCTGGTCTCTTGCGCCGTCCATCCAGTCCCGTTCAACGATGGACAGATTTCAGGAGACAAGAAAGACTTTGCACTATTTGTGAGTCGATCCCCTCCACCCTGAAGATCCAGTAAGTCGAGTCAGGGAGCCTTTACTGATGCCGTGGCCCCTAACGACAGCTCACATACCTTAACGTCGAGCATTTCGAAAAGATTTACCAGCGGGCCTCATCGCACGAAACAAAGGACTTGGCAAGGAGCTTATTTAAGCCAATGAAACAGTACGTGTAGGAGGAACCACGGTATCACCGCCAACAACAAACGAGAACGACCGGAAGATCTGGTCGAGATTTCACGACGGCTCCAAACGGGTGAGGCTGGGGAGGATCGCCGCGGCTGATCCGCAGAAGACCCACGGGAGGAAAGTTCTTGGGGAGTACTACGACCTGGTGCTCAGCGGAATGCCGGCCAGGTCTTGTCGAAGTGGACGGGCAACCCCAATCACATGCCCGCCAATGGATGGTCATCCGCAAGAGCAGATAGCTGTTTGATGATGGTAGATCAGGCGTATGTATGGGCTTTTGCAGGAGGTAAGTTACCAAACAGCAACAAGTTCGCATGCAGTCATCCCTGCTCATGTCGACGAACACACAACCGCCCCCCGTCTTCTCGGCCTTTACGAGTAGAGTATGATTGATGTGACGGGTTACCAGGAACTATCGTCTCTTGTTTCCCTTACCACGACACCCAACCCCTGGGGCTCTATGACGAAGCGTTGGAGACATTCTTGGCCAGATCTCCAAGCTTTCAGGGCGGGCTCACGGACAGCGAGCGAGAGGAAAAGCTTCAACGGCTCCGAGATCTCAGGTGCGAAATCCAGCATCAATATGCACCTTCGTCTGCGGACGTGATGCCATCCGCCATGAAGACGTCGGTGTTGCATCAATGTGAGAATCCGGTCGACCTCGCAATTTACCTCGCAACACAAGCGCCCATTGCTTTCTCGGAGAGAACGAGTTCAGACGTTACAGACGTCCTTTCCATATACCAATGGGCGTCTAAACACCAGGTTATTACTCGATTTCTCTTGCCACTTTCTTTCCGCTTTTTGTTTTCGTTTCAAAGACTGTATCTTAACTGGAAACTTGAAGAAGCCACCTTTCACATTTTGCAGTGGCTGTGCTGATACGGCAAATCTACCAGGCCGCGCGCTATGCCGAAAAGCTGCAGGACTTCTACGTACAAGAATCATTTGGAGAACTCCAAGACGGCCCGAACAAAGAGCCCAAAGAGCTTCTGCTCCTCCTCGAGGTCTTGGGTATGCAGGATGACTTGGGCATGCTACAGTCCTTGCTGGAGACGCAGGGTCGTATGGTGGCTTCGATCCGGCAGCACTTCTCCGCCGGCCAGGGTCTTGACTGCTCCACCGCTGAGCTTCTCTCCCGCGCGGAGAGGGGCCTCGACGCGTGGAAGAGCGGCGTGGAAGAGCTCTCGAAGGAGGCATCGCAGACGTACAGTTTGGTGCGTTTTTTACCTTGACAAGTGCTTTGCCGCGAGAGGATTGACTGCGAGTGCTGACGTGTCGCGTGTGTTACTTCGCAGCTACTTGACCTGCTCGATTTCGAGTAGAAGACGTCCAGCCTCCGGGAGGCGCGGGCCACGACAAAGCAAGGGCAGGCCGTAATGCTGTTCACCATCGTAACCGTTATATTTGTCCGTCAACGAACCAGGATGCCCCTCCTTAATTCCGGAGTCCCGCTGACTTTCGAGAGCAGTTACCGTTGTCATTCTTCACGTCCTACTTCGGCCAGAACATATCAGAGCTAACCGTAGACCCGCTCAATCCGACGGCGGCCGAACTGTGGAAGACCGCAAGTGAGTAAAAGACCTCCAGACGAGGGTTGCCAAAGGAGAAAGGAGTCGAATAAGTCCACTGACAAGTGAGCCTTCCTTCGAAACGAAAAACAGCCCCGATATCCGTCGTCGTCATATTCTTATTGCTCCTCGTCGCCCTCTTCATCGTCTACCCGCGCGCGTGGAGGATGTGCAAAAAGTTCGGTTCGAAGCTCCTGAGCATAATGTACTTCTTTTTAGTGGCCACCTGGGTGGTGCTCGTCTTCTTGCTGTATATGCCATACGAGGCTTTCAAGCGCGCGTTCCCCCGGACCAATCGGTGGATCGGCAACGCGCTCTGGCGCTGCCTGGAGATCTCTCTGGGCTTGTTTGGAGGCAAGGTCTACGCCGAACGCACCAGGGACCACTTCGCCATAGGCAGGGTAGACTCGATGGTGTAGCTCTCGCTGAGCCAGTGATTTGGGTTGGATTATGTCGTATTCCTCTTTCTGATACTATTAGTGGTCGTGGCCCTAATGCCTTATATTCGTGTTTCTAATAGAAGACGGGTTAGGAAATGGCACAGTCGAGATTAACTTGAAAATTATCACAGCACCGCGCGTTTGCGAACGAGATTCAATGCATTTACAAGTCTTCCAGGCCAAATGGGATCTTCAACTTTTGTAGCGTCACAGCTTTAAGTCCATCTGATACCTACGACTGTGCCAAAGTAGTAAAATATTTTCATCTATGGGGAAACAGTCCTATACTTAAAGCTTCACAAGTTCGAGTTAAAGTGACGATATATATCTACTTACATAGTCGGTATAGTTTAAGGTTTAATACTAGAGCCTCCAGATAAGAGGTAGGATATCAACCTCTAGACTATACTCTAGAATTTAGGGGTGTGTGTTGTGATACCTATATTTATACGTAGTTAAACGCGATTGCCAGCACTGTGATCGTGATGCCACTTCTGCAGCGTCACATCACTCAATCTCAACACCTCACTATTTCTTCTGCACGTCTTTAAACTTCCCTAAGAGATCCCCGTGATGATATCATGCGCTTAATGAATGAGCCAATTTTGAGTCTACGATAGGGATGGGCATCAGTCGAGTTGGTGCTGTTCAAATCGTGGCCGAAGTCAACCTGCCACCACACAACCCCCCAAACCCAAAGACTTCGAATCTAAGACACCTCGACACTCCCAGCAGCCTCCAGAATCACCCAGAACCTTCTCCAAATATCTCCTACAACCCAGCACTCACCAAATCCTTCCACCCCCGTCCAAAATCTCACATAAACCCAGCCCGCAAGCCCCTTCCCCAGGCACCAGCCTCCACCGTCTTCTCTTCCCTTCCACAAAAAAACCAAAAAAACCAAAAAAACCAAAGAGAATCCTTGCGGAACATTCACCACATAGTATAACATCCAAAAAGTTACTTTTTCGTGTTATTTTGTGACCAGGAGAGCGTTGCAGAGCACGTCACGCAACTGCGCAAGCAGCTCGCCGAATGCCGAAGCGTGCTCGACTGGATCAGGACTTGGAACAGCTGCATCAGTCGGTTTTTCGGCAATGCACTTGGTGAGCCGGCGGAGTGTTTCGGCGACGAGCACGTCGAGAGCATCCTGGAGACGTATCGGGAAAATGCACCGTGACGTTTTTGCGCCGTGGTGTGGTGGCCAGGACGCTGCACTGACAGACAGCCGACACCGCGCCGTGCATTACGTTAAGAAAAGGATCATGGAGCGGTTTGGAGTCGATGATCCATCCGACGCGTTTGTGGTGTTCCCTGACGAGTTGGGCGGGCTGGGGCTCGTCAACCCCTTCTTCTCATTCTTCGCCAACAGACAGCATCGTGGTTCGCCAGAAGAAAGCGTCAAGGAGTATCTCGATTTAGAGCCAAGCTCACTACGAGGACGACAAGAAGGCATTCGATAAAGAGCGCCCCGCGTCGAGGGCTGAAAGAGTCCAAGAGCTCCGTTGGTTCGAAGCCTCCGAGGTTGTGAAGCCCGAGGAGATGAATGTCTTCCTCGATTTTCAGGAGTGGAAGACGCATCGTGAAACGACCAACGACGATCTCGCGTATTTGTACAGGGACCTCTTTGACAAGCGGGCAACGTCGAAAAGAGCAGGGCGGGAGCCCCGTCTGAGCAGGGAGTTCAAAGCAAGCCTTTACTCCCTACCTGCCATGGCGGATGTGACGAAGGCCGAGATGTTATGGCTGATCCAGATGTACTGGGACGAAGTGCATGAAAAGTTTGGCGGTCCGCATCTAGTGGACAGGCAGTCGCTGCCCCTTGGTGTGCTTGCAGTGATGGCGGGGAAGCCGGTCCGCTGGGGCATGGTGTTGTGAGAAGACGCGTCAAGACTGCGGAACAGAGTGTTTGACAGGAGGGAAAGAATACAAGATCTTTTGCGAGTACTTGACAGTGACGATGTGTCGGGTTATTATCGTGCGTGTTGTTTAATTATTGTGGGCAGGTAAAGGTGATGGAATCACCGCGTCCGCTTCTCTCTCCTAAAACATTTTTTTGGTAATACTCCAGACGCCTGATCAATGCTATCATCCCATGCCAGAGAAAGAAAAAGAACAAAGTGTGTACAACCAGCAATCCTGCAAGTGATATGTGGTGTCGTTTACAGATCCATCTGTCTCGAAACAATCTACGGCGAGCCATTGCTCGGGTTGCTCGGCCTGTTTGGTCGGACAACGACAAAGCCCTGTTCTGGCTCCGGTCGGATGACTTGGAATCCCTGCTCCGCGGTCGACTGGCCCGTGAAGCGTGCCCAGATCCCAGATGACGAGCGGACGGAGGGCTTCGGCGCAGGTGGTCTGGGTAAGTCTTCCGAGGCCCGTTCGGCAAGTCGCGGCCGAGGGGCGCCGTAATAGAGATCGGCTTCGCGGAACGAATAGTCACTCCACTTGGGTCCAAGCGGCCGGCCGTTGATGCTAGTCGGCGATGGCGGCGACGGGGGGCTCGGCGGTTCTTCTTCTTCCTCGGTCGACTCTGATAACCTTGGAGGCGACATGACAGATACTGAACGCCCAACGGATCGCTTCTCCGTGAAACTGGTTGACGTTGATGTTGTTCGCGACGGCGGATAGGCTGACGAAACTGGAGAGGCGATGCTATCGGCTCTGCCATGATGATCAAACGAAGAGACGGATGTCGCTCGGGAGGGCGAACGAGGAGGCCTGAAGTATCGGCTTGAGGTGGTCGACGAGTCGAGACGAAGGGTGCTCGGGCTATCGGCGCGGTACGTTGGATGAAGATACCCGGCCGCGGGCTCCTCTACCGCATCCGCATCTGGGTACGGTACGTACGATGTTTCGGAAGCGTACATGGCGGACAGGTTCGTTCTTGATACTTCGCGGCGACGTAGCTGACGGAGTCCGTAGACCTGGAGATAAACGTTAGATCGAGCAAGACAGCAAAGGCAAGGAGAGCTTACGTGAGGGCGCGGGGCCTTCCACCAGCTTGTCAAGAGCTTCCAGAGTTCACAAGCTGCTGGCGTGAAAAAGCCCAGCACAAGCATGCCGCCGTGGAGCGCGAGCAGCACATACCCTATGGCGCTCTTAATGTCGTGCGTCGCGAGGCCGGGCAAGAACGAAACCATGAAGACCAAGCTGCAGAGGCGCATCGTAGCCGCAATGGCTCCGACGGAGAAGGTCGAGTAGGCTTGAAAGCCGGCGATGCTGGCCAGCAGGACAAGCTCGCAGGAGCCGAGAACAGCCAGCTGCGCGGGCCCAGAAATCTGCAGACCTCCAATGGCGGCGCCTCTGACGAAAAGAAGGACGAAAAGGATAAGAATAAACGTCTCGTCCTGCCGGCGGAAGTTTTCAGACGGGGCTACCCGCTGGTATCGCTTGGTGCTGTCGAAGACCAGAACGCCCAGGCTTCGGGTAGGGATCTGGCGGAGAAGCCACACGAAGGCGGCCATCATAGCAACTATGAGCGCGACGGCCATGGACGTGTGATAGGCGGGAAGTATAGTGGCGTGAACGAGCTGGTAAAAGGAGAGGGAGGCCAAAGGCAACATGAAGTAGGACAAGATGATTCGGAGAACCCGGCTGCTCGTGTGTCGCATGCCACCGGCCGATCGTGGGAACTCGCTGTCGGAGTCGCGGTTGCGATTAATGAACCAAAAGACCTCGATGATCAATGCAAAACCGAAGGCGATGATTCCCATAAGGACCACCATGTTGACCCACGTATCCATCGTCATGGGCGCGCCGGCAATCTGCGTCATGAGTTCCAGGCCATACGTACCGCCGTACGTGCCGTTCATGACGTAGATTCCGTCGCCAACTCTGTCGTAAGTCCTCCCATGGGTAACGGGTCCGTTGACGAACAGCGAAAACCAGTTAAGATTGCTGACAACGGGTTGGTAAAAACCGGGATATCGGAGGCTGAGGCCGCCGGTGAGGAAGATGAACTGGATGTACTGCAGGCAGTCTCCCACGTTTGGCAAGACTGCGCGAATGGTCCGCTGGTCCTCCTCGTCGAGCGAAATCGGGGTGCTGTAGGCGGAGCGTATGGCGCCCACCAGAAGAACGAACAAGAAGATGCCCGCCGTGACGTAGTTGATTGCCGACGTCGTGGTAGAACTGAGGGCAGGAGTAATGTTGGCCTGCCGACAAGATGCTTCGGCGGAATCGTTATCTTGCAGGTGTAGAGTCGCGTGGAAGGTTGAGAGCGGAGGCAGAAAGCCGATGTCATTCGATACTGCGACCTTCAAAGCAGCCGGGTCCTTCAGCGCATTCGCTTTATGCTTGCTTGGCAGCTTTTTGCAGGTCGCTTCCGTCGAGTTCGTGAATACCGACGACCGTCCAACCATCTCGATTTCCAGCGCTGCGGCAGGCATCATGCGGACCAGCTCTTCGCATTCCGCCGCTTCAAGCCATCGTGTAGCCTCGAGAACCAGCCGGTTATCGCGACCGTTGTCGAGAGGCTGCAGCGTGGCCGTCAGGCTCGTGAGGCCGGCCAAATCTTTCTCGGCAGGCACATTATCGCAGGGTTGCCACTGGAGGTAAGCCCCTGAAACGCAGGTAGCCAACAGCCCAAAAAGACCCAGACGCGCAGTCATGGCGGCTCATTCGTCGTTTTCGGCCGAGGCGGCCTGGTGTTCGGGAGGCCAAAGAGGAGATTCGAGTTTGCAGGGTGGTCGTCTTCGTGATCGCGAGTTGTGGAAGGGAACGAGGTTCGCTCGACGGCGACAACCGCGGGCTTCAATCTTTTCGCACACTCGAAGTGGTGGAGCCAACACAAGACGACGCATTGCCGAGGGCACCAAGGCTCAGCCTTCTCGCATCTTGCAGCAAAAAGGGTTCCTTTCAACGCGGATCCCCCTGACTCGCGAATCCCCCTGACTCGCGAATCCACCAGGGGCTTTTATTGCGGGGATGGGCCGAGGTGACCGATCCTCGCGAGCCTTGGGACGACGCTGACTGGTGGGCTGAAGAAAAAGACCAAAAAAGAACGGAGCATTGGCGGAGCCGTCATAATTGCCGTGGAGGACGAGACCATGCGTCGCAGGGTCCCGAGGATGTCAGACGAACCCCGCGTCGTCTCACGCCCGGAGCGGTGCCTGATGTCTCTAAACCGCCGAAAGACGGCATGGAAAACAGTTCCGGACTGGCAGGACTGCTAGAGTGGTGTAATGAGAGAGCTGTAGGACAGGTGGAATATCATCAATGGGTTCCTAGTGTGATCGCTCGACGCGGGACTTCTCTGCCGCTGTGTGGCGCATCCACATTCCTTGGCAACGCTTGACGCCGTTGGGTGCCACGCGGGCGAAGATAGAGAGGCGAACGGCCGATCCCGATGACGTTGATTCCGGACGTAGGAAGAACCTTTGACGATGGTTACTTAGTGTAAGCTCTCTAGGACATCGGGGAGAAGCTGGTCAGGACACTGGAATATCGAGCGAGCACCGTTACGACCCCGTGCATTCGGACAGGCATTACGGCTGGTGAAGTGACAGTTGGGGGCGGCTGCCTCGACTCTCGATCCCGCCTCCGCATCCACTGCATCGAATTGACGGGCCCAGTGGGGAAGGCAGAGACGGAACGACCGAAATCATATCCTTGGCGGCTGCGACACGTGATACGGCGGCGGCTTCAGGGGATGCTGCTAGATGATGGGTCCGCCATTTTCTTCAATCCTGACGACAACACATCCAGTCTGGTTCTTGCAGGTGCTCAGATGCTGCATGATGACGCGCTGAGTTCTTCTCTGTCAGTGCCGTGAAGCTTGCTTGCCCGAGGCGCCATTACCAGTAGCGGCATCGTCAGTCCGTGGGTGCTGACTTGTGTTGGGTCACCGGGCTTCTGGGCCTCTGGTGACGGGGCTATGGCAACGGCCCTCCATGGAGGAATGCACGGGATGGTGGTTGTGAAGGACGGTCGGGTTGTTGTTGTTGGCCTGAGCCGAGTCGACCTTGCAAGCTGGAAGGCGACGCGAATGGGAAGAGACGAACGACTGCCTCTGCGAGGGATGAGATGAGATGATGACCTTCAAGGGATGGGGTGAAATGGCAGTACGAACGACTTCTCGTCCTGATGATGAGACCCCGTCTCGGCAGTGTCGGTCTGTTTGTCCCTGCGCTGGAGCACTGGACGGATGATGCAGCGCAGGGAGGGAACCGGCCGTGCCGAGCGAGGCGTAGGCTGAAGACACGGAGGCCAAGCGGCGTGGTCCGTCGTATTGTGATAGATACCGCGTGCAAGACGTTGCCCATCAAAACATGGCCATGTGCCGAGGTGGGTGAATCCAATGTTTGGGATCTATCGTGGCCCCATGTGTCGCGGTGGGACATTCAGAAGGAAGTGCTGCTTAGCTTCGTGGTGTTCCGTAGACGTTGGCGGCCTGAGGAAGAGTCTAGATCTCGGCCAAATCGGCACCAACAAAGGGAGGCGCCAAACACTTACCGTAACTGCCTGTTTGAATTCAAAATGCAAAATTTTCAACTCTTGTCACCAGGAAGGAGGTGCAACTGCCCACTCAAAAAGTTGCACCTGCCGCTAAGTGTAGGTACTGGTAGGTATCTACAGAGCTGCACCTTCCTCTCCCGCAGCTTTGGATGCAGGTACAGCACAGAGGCGGCAGGTGCGAGCGCCACCCCACCACTGCGAGCATCGAAGGGCAACGGCCACGGAAGGAACGCCGGGGCACCGCCTTCCATAGCATAGGTGTTCAGGTCGGCACCTACAACTTTCGAGTTACTGTCACCAATTTACTTCGGATGCCAAATTCGATAGTCTCTGTAAGGTACCGGCGAGCTGGGGATTCGATTAGTGGAAGTCGAAAAGCAGCCTTCCTTAGGTAGGTAGGTACTCGGCAAGGACGTCATCATCGAAGCAAACACGGGAAGGGAGAAAGGTTGTCTCCCTCTTCCACCACTAAAATAGCCGTATTTTCAGGTGTTTACTAGCAATTGTGTTGGTTCTCCGGCCGGGTGCTGTCCCCCTTGCAGCTGCAGTAGCTTGCCGCTGCAGGAGTAGGTAGGTGCAGGGCGGGCAGCTAGGTACAGCGTGCATCCCTAAGTACCTAGCTCCCATCCACTACAGCTCTCACCATATTTTAGGTACCTTAGCAGGTAAGACCAGGTACTTTGGTCGGTACCTAGGGCTTCGAGGGTTCTGTACCTCTGTAGGCGCAAGTGCAGGAGCTACTGCTGAAGCGGACGGGACCTTCCTCTGTGCAGAGCTGCAGGTGGTTCTTCGTCGCCCTCGCTTAACTTGCCGCTTGACGGCATCCAGCCAAGTGTCAACGCCACCTAATCTCGTCCCAGCTGCATTCCTCCTCCCCGCAGCGTGAGGTTTTGGCTGCTTTTTTTGGCCCCTCCAATTCATCCACTTGCTTCTTCTCCATGTCTTCAACTCGGCCACGATGGAAATAGCGGCGGCACATCTTGCCCAGATTCAAGATACTATCGAAGCAATGTCAAGCCAATCTACCCGTGGCCGCCAAGCCCCGCGCGCCGAGTTGAGAACCGGCGGTAATCGAGACAAGTCAAGACACGGATCGACCACATCCTTCTCGACTTCCACGTTCCAACAGCTCCTCCAGCTTCAACCCCAGCGCCCATAGCATCGATCCAGGCACAGCACATGGCGCCGAGAGACTCTCGCGACTTTGCCAACGACTCGTTGTTTCTTCTTCTTCTTCGTCCGAACATCCCTGGCTCCCGTCTTCGCATGGCCTAGGCTCGCAGCCCGTCTGTCTCCATGCAACCATAATGTCTCGTCGAGCACTGCCGCCAGCTAGCCCGTTCCCCTCCCTTGGTACGGATGGCCGCCTTGGTTCCCGGTCTCTCTGCAACCCTTCGACTCCGCTCTGAGCGTGCGCTTGCGCTGCGCTGCGCTGTGCTCTTCGCTGTTGTGGACGCTGCCCTCCGAGCCCGCGGATGCATCGTGCCGTCTCCGTCCACCACCACTTGGAAGGAGAAGAAGATGCTTCCCTGTCTTCCAAGCTCTGCATGCTTTTTGCCGCTTGCCCTGAATGTCTCTGGCGCCTTCAATATCTCGCCCTAATCAAACCGTCCTGGCCACGGGCACCCTCCCTTGAGGTACGGAACCTTGCTTCGCTCGCATCCCCGGCCGGTCTTGCACGCTTGGGACTCCGGTCTACCCACGCGGCATCGGAGCAAGGGCTGTGTTGCTGCATCGAGCCATGTTATGCGTCTCTAGCTAGCTGTCTTCGACGAGCTCTAGCTTGGGCCGTGAATTGAGTCGACATGGCCTCGACGAAAGGGCTACGGCGTTGCCCGATTTGGCTGTCGAGCCCTGTCCTCCGGTTGTCAGTCGTCTTGGCCATCGTGTGCTTTTGTTTATTATCTCTTTGGGCCCCCGGCTCCAGCCATGCTAGGAAACGAATCGATACGCTCTTTTCGCATCCCAAAGACACTGCTGGGAGCTCCTTCGCCGAGGCAGCCATTCAGTCGTTTCCGTTTCCCGCCTCTCCGTCTTCGTTCCAAGGATGAGGCTTTCCATCGGAGTGCTGGCTTCGCTGCCAGCCCTCGTCGCGTCGCTTGCCTCGACAGACTCGTACCGTGATGCTGTAAGTGCGCCTGTTTGTCTTGGCAAAATAGAGCCCGTTCTAACAAATGGACGCCGTCGATAGGATCTGCCGCAATCTGGGTACCTCCCGAATCACAACATCGACCCAAACCTCGCCGGCTCTTCAAGCTTCAGGAACCTATGGACTTTTACCTCGCCCAACCCCAGAGAGTTCTGGCTGGCGAAGCCCCTCGTTTACACCCCCGAGGGTAGCCCGGAGCTTGTCATCACGGCCTCCGAGATGAATATCATCCGCGTGTTTGACAGCAAAACGGGCAACGTCTTGCAGCAGAGGACCCTCCAGCCGCCCTTCTCTGCAGGCGACAGCAACTGCGGCGACATCCCCGACTGGATTGGCGTAACTGGCACTCCAATCATCGACCCCGCCACGGACATCATGTACGTTTTCTCCAAGGGCTACCGGGACGGCACCACCTCGGGCACGGCCAACGGCGTCTACAAGATGTATGCCCTTCGCATCCCCTCGTTGGAAGATGTCAGCGGATTTCCCGTCTTGATCGACGGCATGAACGCAGACAACGACAAGGCTCGGTACTTCGTTGGCGGCGTGGCCCTGCAGCGACCCTCGCTGGCCGACGTTGGCGGCCACATCGTGGCCGCTTTCGGCTCCCACTGCGGCCGATGGAACTACACCGGCTACCTCCTGTCGGTCAGCAAGACGCCGGGTGTCGGCCCCGTGAGCATGTGGGCCACGGAAGCTGCACCGGGCGCCCCTTCACCGCAGCCTCTCGACCTTGCTCTCGAGAGGGGTGGCAAGGCTGGTATTTGGCAGAGTGGCATGGGCCTACCCGTCGTCGGCAACAACGTCTACTTTGTCACCGGTAATGGCCAAGGGCATGCCAACGGCAACGTGCCCGCCAGTGGCAGAGTCCCCATGTCGACACTTGACGAGTGCGTCGTGAGGATGGACATTACAGGCGGCAAGCTCAGCCTTGTCGACTACTTCCAACCCTACGACTACATCGCCCTCGACGCCGGCGATCGAGACGTTGGTGCCTCTGGGCTCGCGATCCTGGACCCCACGGTTTTCAAAGGCACGGGAGTCAACCGGATGTGCGTGACGGCGGGCAAGAAGGGCAGGGCCTACGTGATGAACGCCGACAACCTGGGCGGCTTCCGGCAGGCCACAGACGGCGGAGACGGCGTACTGCAGACTATCGAGCTTGGGTTCTCCTTGTACGGTGGCTTTGGCAGCTACCCCGCCGAGGGAGGCTACATCTACGCAACCACTGTCGGTGGTCCTCTCGTAGCTTACAAGCTGGGTTTTGACGCCAGGGGTGCGCCGCAATTCACCCTCGCCGGAAGGTCTGACTTCATCTCTGCTGGCCGGGTGGGAGTTGGTCAGATGACGATTACGTCGGACAACGGCAGGCCAGGAACGGGCATTGTAAGACGAGGCTCTGATTCGCAACATTTTCTCACTGCTAACATGCTCTAGGTCTGGGTAACAGATGTCAACACCGGTCTCCGAGCTTTCCGGGCCGTTCCTCAGGACGGTGTCATGGTTCCCATCACCCTCCCTTCGACGCAAGGTGTGAACAAGTTCCAGCGTCCCGTCTTCGGCAACGGCCGGGTCTTCTTCAACGTCAACAACAACAGGCTCGTGGCCATGGGCTCTCCGGTCAACTCGGCAGTCAACTGCACCAGCCCGGTCGAGTTTGGCTCGGTCGAAGCCGGCACCTCGAAGAGCTTGACGGTCAGCTGCAAGGCCAACGTGGGACTCAGCCAGATCAGTGGCTGCTCCGTCGCTGACCCGACCTGGAAGTGCGCCAACTCGACTCTTCCCCAAGGCGCCGTCGCAGCTGGCACCTCCTTCTCGCTGAACGTCACTTGGGACCTTTCAGACCCGACTGTGCGCGTCGTTCCCGGATTTCTCTCCAGCGCTTTGACCTTGTCGGTCAGCCCTCCGGCCGAGTACGCCTCGACTGTAGTGGTCTCGCTCCAGGGCACTGTCGTCAAGCAGGGTGCTTTCCTCAGCGCGACCCCTTCCGACATTGCCTTTGGGAGATTGGTTCTCCGAGACTCTCCCGACGGCCTGACTGGGTCTGCACTTCTCCAGAACATTGGCAACGGCACCCTGACCTTCACCGGATTCGCCTGGCAGACCAACACCAGCGACTATGCCAACTTCACCAGCAACGGCGACCTGGGCTCCGGCTTTTCCTCGACCAACTTCCCCGCCGTCGGATCGACTCTCGAGGCCGGAGCAAGCTTGACTGTCGCGCTGCGTTTCATGCGCCAGACACCGGGTTCGTACATATCAAAGATCACCATCTGGTCGAATGGTGGAACGGGTCTCCTCACGCTGAGCGCATCCGTCAACGAACCGCCCACCGTGACGTTTGAGTTGGCTGATGGCTCAGGCGGCTGGAACCCGTTGTCGGACTACAAGGTTTCCTTCGGTAACGTCCCAGCGGGAGGTCTCGTCGACAAGCAGATCCGAGTGTGCAACAGGGGCGGCGCGCCGCTGACCATCACCATCTCCAAGCCGCCTGCGACGCCGCAGCTCTTTGCTCTGAACCCCAACCATGAGCTCACCGAAGGAACGCAGGTGACGGCGGGGTCTTGCGCCATCGGCAGCGTCGGCATTCATGCTGCCCCGGTCCAACCCAACCACCCGTCTCAGCCCTTGAGGGCCCTGTGGACTCTCAGTACCGATGGCCTTGATCCCGTCACTGGCGAGGCTTCCGGCCTCCACAACATCGTCTTTAACGGCACCGTCGTCGCCAAGCAGGTCGGTCCTCTGCTCTCCAACGGCACTGCGCGCTACCAGTGGGTTGGATGCTTCCAAGATACTACGAACCTGGGCCGCAACCTGCAGGTCTCTGTCAACAACGCCGCCCAGCAGCGAACAAACACATTGCAGCAGTGCCAGGGGCTTTGCCTGGACAGAGGCTACATTCTCTCTGGCGTTCAGTACCATCAGGAGTGTTGGTGCGGTGGAAACATCAGGAACCCTTCGACGTACCGCGACGAGTCCTTGAACCTCTGCACTTTCGACTGCACGGGTGACGACACTCAGGCCTGCGGTGGTGACTACGGGCACATGAGTCTGTACGCCGATGCCACCCAGTTTGACATTCCCGCATTCTACCGGTCGCTCAACGCCCCCAGCTCAAGCTCTTCGGTGGCGGTGTCCACAGCTTCGAGCACTAGGGTATCGTCGTCGAGTGTCGCTACCTCATCGTCCAGCTCGAGCGTCGTTGTCTCGAGCAGCTCGGCATCTTCCGTGTCGTCCAGCAGTGTCATTAGCAGCTCAGCTTCGACCAGCACGGTGGTTTTCAGCACTGCCGTTTCCACAACTGTGGCTTCTAGCACCGCGGGTTCCAGCTCCTCGGCCATCTTGAGCTCATCTAGTGGGGTTCCAAGCTCCAGCGTGGCCCCTACCACGTCGACATCGACGACGTCTTCCTCTACTTCAAGCAGTGCGACGCCCTCTTCGACCATCATCATGTCGCCCCTCAACCCTCGCATGCCTGCCATCATCGGTGGACAGTGGCAATATGCAGGCTGCTTCAAGGATCTCGTCGACAACGCACGGCTCTTCACCGGGGCTTCGTCTGCTTCGGATGACATGAGCCTCGACAAGTGCGCTGCTTTCTGCAGCACAGGTGCTCCCGGCGGCGGTGCTTTCAACTACTTTGGTGTCGAGTACGGACGCGAGTGCTACTGCGGGTGGGATGCCCAGGCGGCCAAGATGGCGACGGCCGAGGCCGAGTGCTATGCGCCGTGCGCCGGGTCGCCTATCGGGTTGTGCGGCGCCGGCTTCCGGCTGTCGGTGTACAACAACACCATCCCGAGCAAGCCACCATCGGGGCCTGAGAATGCTGCCCGGGCCGGCGACTACGAGCTGCTCGGCTGCCAGACCGAGGGCGTCAATGGACGCGCTCTGACGGGCAACTTTTACGGCTCGGATGACATGACCTCGAAGACTTGTGCTGCTTTCTGCGCCAAGGGCAGCTGGCTATTCATGGGAGTGGAATACTCTCGCGAGTGTAAGTTGACTTATGAACTTTCGGCGTCTCTCACTAACACATGTCCCAGGCTGGTGCGGGAACTCAGTGAATGCTGGATCGATCCCAGCTCCTCTGAAAGAGTGCGACATGAGGTGTCAAGGCAACCAGGTTAGTCGCCATCCTTGTGCGTATCATTCCGTACACTAAATCTGGTGTAGTCTGAGTTCTGCGGCGGCAACAACCGTCTCGGACTGTATCAGCTTTCTCCTCTCAGTGGAGTTTCGTCTTCGGCCGTCACCTCCCCTACATCGACTGTTCTCAGCTCTTCGACACCGTCCAGCTCGTTGGCTTCCACCATCGCTAGCACAACCTCGGTGGTTTCTTCTGCGTCTTCCAGTACCAGCGCGTCGACCTCGACGAGCAGCTCGGCTGTTTTGTCTTCGCCAGTCTCCACGACCAGCCTCGTCCCGTCCGTCCCGGCCTCCACCACCAAGGCCACGACCACCCTCACGCCGGTCAACAGCGCAACCTCGCGCGCCTCAGCCACCGCGACCGACGGCTACTACTACGTCGGCTGCTACCGGGACAGGAACGCGGGCCACGCTCTTCCGCTCTTGTTCGCGAACAGGAGCGTCACACCCGAGCTTTGCATCGACTATGCCAACTCTGTGCACGCCAAGGCCCCTACCCCGACCGCGAAGCTGCCGTACCTCTTCCTCGAGTACCACCACGAGTGCTACGGCGGGAGCAGCTTCGACTTCCAGGGCGCTGCCGTCACCACGCTGGTGGGAACGAGGGCCTGCAAGAACTACTGCTACGGCAGCGTCAGCACCTTCACGACGGACGGCACGGTCACGACGACCACCGGCACGGCCAACTACTGTGGCGGTGCCAAGATGTTCGACCTCTACGCCTTGTCGACGCCGGTTGAGTTCCCGACGACGGGCGGGCCTCTGGTCACTCAGACGGCGTAATATGAAAATATGGGAGCTTAATAGGCGTAATGATGGCCCGGCGAGGCCTTGCTAATCTCAAAAACTGCATTTCAGTACATACCCAGGCATACCGCCAAGCGGATGCCAGATAGTCGTTTACATATTTAGAATTTCATATTTCACCTTACTCGTCTCTCTGGTGACCTGTTCCCGACTCTTGCAGTGGCATTCCCCGACTCAAAGATCGGCAGCATCAAAGTTGCGAATCAGGTCGTAGTAGAACTTGAGAATGTCCATGTGGGCGCTCATCTTGATCCTCTCGTCGATGGTGTGCGCGTTAAGCCTGGCGTCGTCGCGGATGGGGATGAAGCGGTAGACGTTCGGGGTCAGGTCTGTCTGTGTCAGTATATCATCAACCTTTTGCGCTGAACTTCGGGTGTACTCACTCAGGTAGTGTCTCGTGTCGGTGTTACCCGTCATCAGCTCGCCCACAGGCACCACCTTGCCCCCGTCAAAGGCGAAGGTCGACTGCAGCGTGCCGGAGAACAGGTCCCAGACGGGGCCCTTTGTCGGGGAGAGCGGGGCCACGAGGGTCTTTTGGGAGGACGTCAGGACTAGGGTGCCGTTGTAGTCTACCTCGTAGAGAGGTTTGACTTCATCCTGCGGCACTGAAATCTCACCCAGGTCCTTCTTAGCAGCCGCGTACTTTTCGTACTCCTCGTCGCCCTCGAACGCCTTGACGCTAATCCCGTACTTGGCGACGATGTCGGAGATGTAAGACACGATGTTGTGCTGGATCTCGGGGATGCTATTCTGCGGCGCGACGCGGTAGTTGACGCCCACGCGCACGACCTCGGGCATCGCGTTGATCTTCTGGCCTGCTTGGAAGTAATCCACGCTTTGGGAAGTTTGCAGGCGGTAGTGCGTCGACCTATCTTGTCCAATAAGTTCCTGCGCCAGGGCGGAGAGGTTTCCCGACCGGAGGAGCTCTGTGACCCGGGGCTGGGCGGAGGGGGAATAGCGCGCCTGGCAGACTACGTGCTCGTACAGCGGGGATGATGTCGTGAGTAGAGGAGCGTAGGGGTGGGACTCGAGGGCGACGACCATTTCTGAGACGATGCCTATCCCCGTGTGCGGGAAGGGCACGGAGGAGTGGCCGCCCGTTACGTGGAGCTCTAGCCAGATGTCGACGTGTCCCTTTTCCGTCACCGCGGGGAGGGCGTAGAGCGTGTCGGAGTGTTGCTGGAGGCCCATGCCGCCTTCGTCGAGCACCAGCGCCATGCTGTCGTTTCCCCAGATTGAGGAGAGATGGGTTGCGATGTGGCCTGCGCCGCGGGCGCCGGAGCATTCTTCGTCGAAGCCTGAGGCTAGGATTATCGTGCGCCGGGGGGTCCATTCCACCCCGTTGGAAGTTTGAGAAGAGAGGAGGGCTTCCAAAGCACTGAGCAAAGCTGTGAAGGAGTTTTTGTCGTCGGAGGAGCCGCGGCCCCAGAGCCATTCTCCGTCGAAGTGTGCTGAGAAGGGCGGGTGCGTCCAGGTCGAGGCGTCGGCTACGGGGACGACGTCCTGGTGCGCTGCTAGGAGGATCGGTTTTAGGTGGGGAGAAGTGCCGGGGAGGGTGTAGAGTAGGCCGAAGGTGTTTACTTTTTCGAGGGTTGCGCGGCGGTGGCTTTTTGAGTCAGTATTTGTACATTTATAAAGAAGTTGAAAGACGAAGAGGCGTGAGGGATGTGGAAGAGAAGGGGGAGTATGGTGAGGATGGAGGCAGGTCTTACAAGACGGGATACGTCTTTTTGATGACGTCGTGCAGCTCGTGGAAGACCTCCCACCGCGGGTCCTTGTCGAAGTCGCCCAGGTCGTCGTAGCAGATGGACGGGACGCGGACGAGGGCCGCGTGGCGGTCTACTTGCTTTTTCAGGGCGGCCGGGGAGGAGAAGAGGGAAGAGGCGGAGGGGAGGTTGTCTGAAGGGGTTACGGGGGGCGGGAGGTCGCAGGTGAATGAGGATGGCGATGAAGAGGAGGAGGACGAAGAGGAGACGAGGGGTTGTTGGTCTAGGGCGAGGGCCGTTGAGGCTAGGAGGGGGATGAGGGCGCGCATCATGCTGGTTCGATGGGCGAGATGTCGGTTTGGTGTTGTGAATGGTATTCCCGGATCCTCAGGTCGAGAATTGGAGAGAGGGAGAAGCGGACGTGAGGGTTCTGCGTGGGAAGGGGATTGGTTTTGTGGTCGCACGCTTGTATGGAGCTGCATTGCGTGATCCAATCCTTTTTTGAAGTCCACCCCGTTGATCCATCCATGCAAGAATGCATCATCGTCTATCAACGGTGTGCGACGCTATGCCCCCCATCCTCCTCTCCAACTCCAGGGCCGAGATAGGAGCGTATCGGAGAGTATCCACAGTACCTGGGACTGATAACGATCCCGACGGCCCCCTGCATCGGAGTCGGGGGCCACCCGACCGGTGCCGATACGGAGATGTGGGCTTGTTCGTTCCGCGGGGAAGTTGGTGGTTGTGGTTCTTGGACCTTCCTTATTTGATGGGGTAGGAGGATTGGGGATGGTTATTGGTGGTCGGCTGTTTTGTTGGTTCGTCGGCAATTCTGGGCCGATGTAGGCTGGGGATCATGGAAGATGTTTATCCAGGCTGTGGATTTGATGGAAGCGACTGTTGGTGTTTGCTCCATATCTACTCTGTAGGTAGTCAAATGGACCGGGCCTTACGGACTGGAGTCGGGAGGTGGCGTCGGAGGGCCGAAAGTCAATTTAGGTGAGGTCAGGACCGGCGCCGGTTCCGGAGGTCGGTGGCCGAGGTCCAGGCTGGTTTCCGAGGGGCCAGGGCGAGAGCCACGGCGAAAAGTAACCCGCGCAGAATTTCCAAGCAATATAATGGCCTCCAGAAAACAGAACTTGCGGAACCCCTCCGCCACCTGTCTGACATCCTTCAGAATCATTGTCAAACTGGTCCATCAAATCCCATGAGACTTCTGGGCCTAGACATCCCCTGTTTCTGTTCCCAGCACCACCAGTTGATGGGTCACCCCGGCCTTCTCTCAAGCATCTTGGCAGATTTCAGCAATGTTAATTCGGTATGCGACCCCGTCCGGTCGGCGCTCGACCTGGAGCACAATTCGCGTCGTCTTGTTGTAATCAGGTGGTGGCGTCCTTTTGGCTATTGCAACTGTCGGAATATTAGGTAGAAGGGATGCCCATGGTTAACTCTTATGGCCTACAGTAGCCGTGGGCTACTGTGGCTCATGGCACCATGGCGCCCGAGATGGGGAGCCCTCATTGTCAATCCATGGAGGATGGCGTAAGGTCTTATCGATAACGCGATACGACCGATAACAGCTCGGATATTATCCTCCTCCACGGATCGGGCTCCGCCTACCAACCTTCCTACCTACAAGCAACCCTCGAGATCTAATACGAAACTACGTGTTTTGCTTCACTTACAAACCTCTCGTGCGAGATGTGTTTACCCCTGGTAAACCAACAGCAACAAACTCATACGCTCCGCTCTTACTTGCGCCAGCATCGTGACTTTCCTTGGAAACACCAGTTTGACCAACGACTTCTCCCTCGGCGCCAATGATGTTCTGGCGGTAGCGGGTCCATCGATCCCTTAGAAATGGGCTGTGCTCAGAACCCCAGATACCTGACTTGACGGGCTCAGTAACTTTGAATCGCGCCGTACCAGCCCAGAATAGTAGTAGCTGATCGTCTGGGGTGTCGGCCAGTCTGTCAGTCAAAGCCTTTGGGCAGTCATCCATGGAGACGGCCAGCGTTCCTTTCATCGCTGCCGCAAGAGGTTGCCACTTGCGACCCGGGTCATCCATGAAAAGACGTCGCACCTGGACGACCCGAGGAGGAGTGTTTCTGAAAACGTAGGCAAGTATCACCGGTTCAAGTCTAACTTATCGTTAGTGCAAACAGTAACTGCTAGCAGACGTCAACTTCAGCTTACCCGGTTTCAACATGGTCGTCCTTTATCGTCAAACCCACGGCACCCTGCCATCCGACCCATGACCAACTCGGGAACGGAACCTTGCGCTTGCGCTTGAGAAATGTAACCTCTCGCGTCGTTAACCCGGTGCATCTGGTCAAGCCTTTAAACGCGGGTTCCCAGCAGAGTCCGGATTCGAACCGTGAGACGGAATGCCCCACAAGAACTGCTCTCCTGAAAGATCTTGGGCCTGCTGTAGGATAGCTGAGAAGGCGTCATAGCTATCTCCCTGGACTGTGAGGTTTCTTTGCGTGTAGTCCAAGACAAGCTGCGATAGTCTCAGCCACATCTGATCGTTCTCGGAATCAGAGCCCATCAGATTCTGGAACCCCGAGTTGAGATAATACTCCGATTGCTGCAAGCTATTCCACGTAACTCTTGCTATTGGCGCTTCAGAGCTGGTCTCCTCTGAAAACTGCGCGATGCAGCACGCCCAGAGGAGTTGCTCCTCGAGGAAGATCACCGCTCGACGAGTGAGTGCTCTTTCTTGCAGAGTCCACCCGCGGGTCGACCATGTTGTGCCTGCAGTCGGGTGCGCCGCGAAATCTTTGTCCGGCGGTTTTAAAGCCGTTAAAAGAGAAATTTCTTCCATCGAGCCTGGCTTCCTGATGGTCACGGTTTCTTGTGAGCCACCGCGCGGTCGCGAGATTCCAGGTAGACCCGCGTGAGCGTCACCGCTGCCCGCAGCTATAATAGTTAACAGTGAGCAGGCGTAGATACTCGCCATCTTTCCGATCTGGACGCCCTTATCCTCATCGCTGTCCTGGATGATGCAAATGGCATCGACCCAGATGTATTGGATCCCTAGCGACCTTGTGAACTGAAAAGCGTCTTCAATGGTTTGAGAGACGCGACCCTGGAGTGATCTAGATTGATGAAGTTCGTCGCAGTTGAATTTCCTAAGGACCAACTTCTGCGGAGCTATCCCCCAAACGTAACTCAGCGCGGTGTACTTGAGTTGGGTAAGGTCCACGTCTTTAAAGTCGACGATTGCTGATCGGTTCACATCGATAAGACGAAAGGTCGGCATGAGGCAGGGAATTCATGTCAGCAACAAACATAGAGTTCCCAAGTGGTTGCAAACGTGATTGACGCGCCTCGAGGTTTGGCTCCGGTAGACTCCGTGGATTGAGCCGCACGATGACCCATGGTTTTGGAGACAGAGTTTGAGCCACTGAGCCGGCAGACCCGTCCGTACCTTGGCAGGCCGTTTCCTTCCAGCGAACAAGACGGTATCCGCATCCTCAGCTTCTCCAAATATGTTTTCCATCTTGGAAAACCCAATGTCCGACTCTGGATGGTACGTCTGAAAGCATTCGACAAGACGCTTCCATCTGTGTATCGTACCGACCATTCCCGGGCCCACCGAGTCCGAGGCGGCGGGTTGGAAGCCCAACTCCAATCGCCTTAGGTGAAAGACGTCGCCCCCTTCCTCCGAACGGACGCTGTTCCATGCTATGCCCTCGGGAGGCATCAAAGTCCCCGCAACTCCGCAGACGGCGATACAGAAAGGATCGTCCACTCCCTCCGCAACTAGACCAGCAAGCTGATGCCGCTGCTCTTGCAGAACAGTCACCACGGCCTTGAAGAACGAGCAGCTGGCGGCCGACTTCCGTATCCGACTCAAAAAGCCGAGCGACCACATCGGCGCGACCTGGCCAGTCGTATCGTTGTGTTTGAGAGGGAAACGGTCGCCGGAGGGCCGGTCGCCGGCGTTCATGCACTGGATCTCGGCAGCTGTGGGATGTCGGAGGAGATCAAAGTTGATGTGTGAGCAGTACTCACAGAGCGTGGAGTCTGGCGCCATGGTTTCAAGGAATTTGAGTCTTTCAATGTAGCACCGATTCCGCTCGTCGTCATGTTATCTGATCGGAAAATGATGTGTAGTGTGAGTTGCGCCTGTACATCTGAATGCTCGCGGGGCTCGCTGGTCATTTCAGCCTGAAATGAATAGCGGAGTTTCTGATTATCGGGAATACATTGTCAAAAATGGAAAATGCACTTTTCTACCCTTTCCGGGCGGTTGCATGGTGACACGTCACACCAGTACCCAGCCTGATTTAACTGTATATGACTACTATGGAGGTTTGAACGCGCTATATACAGCGCTGAGCCTCGCCTTGGTTTAAGAGCGATGTGTTCTCGTTAGGTATAGCGAGAGGAAACAACAAGGGTGCCGGCCGCATTGTGTTACGAAGAGAATTGCATCACCTGCCTTACCCAATGACGGATTGCCCGAGCCGCCTCATTAGAGGCTGGGCCTGCCCCAAGGTCGAATACTTCCGTTTAGAATCGAGCCGTATTTCGAACGCCTTTGGGTTAATGACGCCCCCCGGGCTCTGGCTCGATGACAGTCCTGGACGTCCTTTTGTCACCTCGATGCGGAAGGCAGTCGAGCATCCGTCGCCACGCAATGCCGAGTTTGTAATAGGGATGCAAATCACGTACATGGAACACGCAGGGGGTTTCCACCCATCTGAGAGGGCAGAATCTCAGCTGGTGTCCTCGTTGCCGAATCTGCGACAGATTCACATCGCACTGGGCGCCTTAGAACGTTGTGAGGGCACCATCGACCCGCCCAGTCCTCAACACTCTCATTTGGGACTACGACCGATTGACGCGATGCTGTACCCGCGTTTGGCGACATTGATGTCAATATGATCAGTCTGAAATATTCCACGGTTCTAGGAACCCCGGATGAATAAGATCCTGTTGACTAATCACTTCTATGCCTCGTATAGTCGACATTCAGACCCCTCTCCGTTACACATCCGGCCGGTGCCGTCTTCCCTCGATGTTCCCATTTCGCAATCGGGGGCTCTCATTACTCTGCGCATTGAAGCAACAGCCTCGGCTCCGATACAGAAACCGGTATCTTTGTAGGGCAATGAGTCAGCGGCCACCGGCGTTACGGGCCGCTGGCTAGCGTTGGAACGCGGAGTGCGAGAAGGGGTTCTTGGCACTCATGAGAGGGCATCGTGGGCATGATGGCTTCGTGTGAGAGGTGAAGCTGAGGCACGACGTGTGTTGCGTCACAGCAGCCGCGCGCGGAGCTTCGCAGCGAACAGATGGGGCACCAAGATTAACTTCCGGGAACAGCAATCTGTCTTTTTAGAAGCCGTAAGTAATATAGTCTTACAACGGACCTTTATTATGACTTTACGCTGACTCAACAAATAGCATGCAAGCTATATAACCGACAGAGTTTGTACCTGCAGGCCCATTCAGCTGGGGTCTCCCAAGCAACAACAGAGATAGTGAAGAACACGTCGCTGGCGATGAACGTGCTTCCAGCCCGCAGTACAGCTAAAACATGCTCATAGGAAAGAAGTTCGTCAACGGAAACTTTACTAGCCAGCGGATTCGTCCGCGAGAATCGCCAAAAATCCGTCGAAAGGCCTATGCGGAAAAAGGAAATGTCACGACACAATCGTGACAATTCAGAAAAGAATTGGTCGACGTTGGCCTGATTCGAACAGACGCTCCCGAAGGAACAAGATTTCTAGTCTTGCGCATTAGACCACTCTGCCACAACGCCGGATGACCCCTGTTGCTGATCGTAACTGGAAGTGGAGATATCTGGGGAGCTCGAGTTTCTGGTCAAGAGGCGGTGAACTGTCGGACCCTCACCACCGACGCGGAAAAACTTTGTCTACCCGCTGAACGACACCACTAGGCTCTCGATTGCGAAGTGAGGTCTGGGAGAGCGCAGTCCCCAACATCTTCGTATTCGCAATCTTCAGTCGCCATTTCGCAACCCGTTTTCCACGGCGAAATCCAATGGCGTCAAGTCAACTCGCAACAACCAGGCACAAAAAAGGGCGCTGGGAGATAATCGGACAGCCCCGAGCGTGTTATGTGCGGCATTAGGACGGCCGCCTACTGAACTTGATTCACCGCGGACATGGCCTGGACCTGGGGTTCATGAGATCGCCCTCCCCGCCGGTCACGACGAGCCCGACAGCGACTCGCGCATGAGGAGCAGAGACGCCTGGTCCATGCTGCTGTCATCGTGTTTGGTGAGCGCGAGAGGATGACCGTGTCGTTTCCGGCGCCCTGGGGCTGGGTATGTCTCGTGGTTGATCCGGCGTCGAACTCATGGCGGACTGGTCCCGGTTACGACGGAGTTTTGGGGACCTCGGTCCGATTTCTCGAACGCGACGCCTTCGCTACAGCGGCCATGATGACAAAGGCCTCGGCCTGGAGGGCTGAGACGCATCGAGTCTTGCGTACGGAATCGCCAAGGCGGCGTCTGCTCTGTCGGGCTCACATTCCGTAGGGTGCTTGACTGGAGATCTCGGCCCAGTGCCGATCTCATGAGCGGATGTTTCCCTTTTGTTTCTTCCCAGCGGCGACGGCAATCCTCACTCTGGAATCGTAGCCGCTACGGTTCAGACCATCCTCTCCCAGAAAAAAACGGACGAAGAACGCCGATCCCACCGCCTCCCGCCAGCCGAGGACCCCGTGGATCCGTCCGATGCGGCCGCTGCACCGGGCGGGTACCGCCTCATCCGGTAGCAGGATTTGTCCGCCAGGCTAACAAAGTTGAGGCCATAGGGCTGGGGAGCTGACTCGGTAGGCCGGACTGACGTCAATCGTCTAATGAAGATGGGATCTGTCTTTTTGATTTCAATCACCGCGGTGTTTGCGTCTCCTGGTGGTGCCCGATGGTGGTGTGTCCGGAGGGGCGTCCGGTGGGCATCCGGCGCTGCTGCGATGGGATGCCTGCCGTCCCGTCTTTGCCAAGGTTCGGCCGGACGGTCTCCGACGTTGTTGATGTTTCGTTTCGGACGGTGGGTTGGGAGACGAGCTGGACATTCGCGCCGGACGGAGGACGTGCCGCTGGATCGCCTGTCAACGTCTTTGTCCGATTACCCGGATGATCAATTGCGAGTCGAATTTTCTGACGGGCAGCGATCACAGACGGGATCGCTGCAGGGTTCAAGAAATAGCGAGAGATGAATGCAACTATGAGCGGGCTGGAATGGAATGATTTGCGGTGGATATTTCGTTCCGCGTGCCGTTGATCTGATCCTTGGCCCTTAGCTGGTCATCATAAGGGACGATCGTTCTCGGTTATCCTCCAAACGTCGACGACCTCAAAATGCGAGAAAATAGCACACAAAACCAGACGATGGACGGCGCTAGAGAGCAGTTCGGACTGTGTCGTGCATCATCGCGATCTGATGGGTTTGAGTTGCGCACGTAGACACACGTGGTCCGGGAAACGTGGGATGCATGGGCAGAAGATGGGATGCCGGTGACGAAGATACCGCAATCGCTGCCTGGAACTGAGTAATGTTCAGCTGACCAATCGCGAAGATTCGGTTAGACAGTAACGGGAACTCTGCTCATGGCTGCACGATATGTCGGCGAAGGGAGAAACTCTCTTCGTCCAGAGTTTTCCCCGCATGAGCCAAGATCGTCCAAGTACCGAGACATGTTGTTTCACGTCAAGACGCACATCGTCTGAGTTGCATTGACATATTCACGTCACACAAGAGCGAGAACAGTGGGAGGAAGCACAGAAGTGGTTGAAGAATAAGTATTGAACATTTGAAGGTTATGAACTTTGTACAAGAACATGCAAATCCCAGGTTTGAGTCAGGCGACGCTTGGTCAGCCCATTTCTCTGATGTTGGTGTTGTGAAACTCTTTTCCAAGTCATCTCGTCTCATCAGAAAAGTCTAGATGAGGAAAGCAAGGAACAAGGGGGTATCAGATGCGAAGTCCGACGGTCTTCTCTAAAACTCTAAAAGCTCGTGCGCTCCAAGTTTAGAAGCGCTTGCGAAGAGCACGGCGGCGCTTGTTGCAAGAGGACTGCGACGGAGGTGTTAGCTTGACTGTTATGATCTACAGTTGGCGGTTTCCAGTCCGAACTCTCCATGTGTTGACTCAAGAGGTGAGACTCTTGAGCTACACGTGGGAAGACGGACACAAGGGAATGAGGGACTCAGGCAGGACTTACGGCAGGGGCAGAGGCGGCAGGAGCAGAGGCGACGGGGTCGGCGGCCTCGTTGTCAGCGGCGGCGGGAGCAGAGGGAGTAGCGGTGACGGTCTGCATGGTGGTGGGAGTGGCCGGGGTGGGGGTGGCGGGGACGGCGGGGGTAGCGCCGGAGCCGGAGCCGCCGGAGGTGAAGTCAACGCAGCTCATGTAGGTCTGGCCGGCCTCGGCAGAGTCCCACCACCACTGGAGGACGCAGTTGCCGGCGGTGCCGCAGTTGGAGGGCAGGGAGTCGGGCAGGGTGACGCTGAAGGCGGTGTTGTTGGCGGCGACGCCGGTCTTGGTGGAGGCGTAGTTCTCGAAGGAGATCAGGGGCGAGCCGATGATGGAATTGGTGGTGGTGTCGACGACGGAGACGTTGGCGACACCGGTGTGGGGGGCGCGGATCTCGACCTGGAAGTCGACGGTCTGTCCGGGAGTGTAGGACTGGACGTTGGCGGAGTTGTCGGCGAACTTGTAGCCCTTGCAGAGCTCGAGCTGGCACTTGGAGGCGTCGAGGGAGGAGCCGGCCTGCTGGGCGAGGCCCTGGATATTGCCGAAGGGGTCGGACTGCTCCGTGTTCCACATGGTGTTGCCGCAGGCCTCCTTGAAGGCGTCGCCGGCCGGGCGGGGGGTCGGGGACATGACCTTGCCATGGGCCGAGACGGCGGCGACGAAGGAGAGGACGGTGACGATCTTGGACTGCATCTTGACTGTTGTTTTGGACTCGGGTTGTTGAGTTTGGTTGAAAGAGTTTCGGTAGAGAAGGTAAAAGTTGACTGTTGGGATTCGTCGAGTTTGCGTAGAAAGTTCAAAAAGAGTGGCTTGTGACTAGCACAGCTGGTTTGTAAAGAGTGTGTGAAAAAAAAGAATGAACGTTTGAACAGATTGGAATGAGACAGAGATCGGACAGAACAACGAGGAAAGGTGAGGTGCGGCTTCGACGAGGCTCTTATACCGGCCTTGCCCAGCAAATAAAACCAACCTTCCGTCCCATCACTCCCACCCGGTCCGTCCTATCTCGTCTCCCTGGGCCTAGGTCGTCGTCAGTCGCCGGGTTTGTGTCATGGGCGGCCCAGTCCGGGACCCGGCCATTGCGCAGGGGGAAGGACTCTGGCAATCAATTCGTGACGGCTTGGGGCGAGAGAAGCTTTCAGGGGTGCGAAGTCCGTTGTCAGCGCCTGCTGAGGCAGACAGGAGGGAAAAGTGCCCAGGCATGCATTCCCCCGACATTGGCAACGGCCTTCCCAACCCGCAGGCGATCCATCCGCGGTCCTGGAACGCTGGCAGACTTCTTAGCCAACGTCGACCACCCCGGCCTCCTTGGCTGAGGGAATGCCAGCGATTGGACGAAGCGGTGTGGGCAGGGCTCCCGCAACGGGAAGTAGTCGCCAAGTTGTTTAATTTGAGTGAGGCTGCGTGGGTACTCCTGTTGGGCCGAAGCTTGACCGTCTTTGGCTGGTGGTGCCTGTCTGTGCCTGAGTTCCTGGCTCGTTCTCCCACGAGGGCGGAGAGGCTCGCGACGATATCCCTGTCGGTCTGGCTCCTTTGCTGGGGTCGATGAAACGGCACCATCACGCATCTTTCAGGCGGCTCCGCCGTGTTGCTCCTCCTCCTCTCCGTCACTCGTCCGCCGCCCCTTTCCCATCCCATCGTCGGTCCTCGGCTCTTCTCATCTTCGTCCTCGATGACCACCTCGGTGGAGGAACGTGGAGGCAGACGGGGCGGTCCCGGTGAATGAAGTAGATGGACGGTCGGTGCGCTGGGAGAGGGAAGATGCCTTGCGCGGGTGACAGATCACCTCGGGCGCGTGCAGCTCATCAGCTGGAAATTGAATTCCAGTAATCCTTCTGTTTCAAGAAGCTTCTCCGTTGTCTATTGCTTTTCGTCACCGGGCGACAAACACCGTGCATCAGTTGGCTACCCTGTTGGACGACCAAGACATTTTTGGCCGGCTGTTCCGCTCGGGACCGGCATAGAAATTGAATACGTGCACTATCTGGAAGCATCTGAGATGACGGAGATTCGTTCTTATTGGGTGCTGTGTTCCATCTTGGATCGTATTTTCCATCGCGAACACGACAGCTTCGCAGCGCACGCACGACGTGTTCTGCCCCCCTCCCCATCAACTTCTGACAGAATGCCCGGACTTCGCCTGGGTGGACTCCGCTCTACCCGACTTGGCTCCTGGCTCGCGCGCGTCATACGAACGCACTTCTCCAGCGGTTCCTGATCGATTCGATTCGTCCCAGTTGTGCCTGGGAGGGGTGCCTTGCCGGATTCTGAGGGCGACAGGCAAAAGAGAGCAGAAGCCTGAAGGGAAGGGCACAATTCTCGTCTTCTTCTCTCCCCTTTTTTCGTCCGATCATCAACTGAACACATTGAAACTCACCCCCGTGCCCACATCGTGGATCCCCTTTCTTGCTTTTTCTCGACGCAGGGTCAAGGGCGCTAAGAAAAAAATACCCATGCCACGCGCTATCCGCAAGCGGACCCAGTCGGCCTCCTGAGCCGTAAGATTGAGTCCCTTTTTTCAATCAATAACGTTTTTTTTTACCTTCAGGTGAGAAGGGGGGGGCAAGGACGAAGAGAGGCTAGGCTCAGGGCGAGAGATGAATCGCGGGCTCCAGCGATTCATGCGACGGAGAGTGTGCGAGATGAAAGGCTTTTGCAGATTCATGGGATGAGACGCACAAACACGGACACACAGGCGCATAAGAAAGCGCAGAGCGCTTGGAACACCCGCGCGAATCAGCGGCCGGCCGGTATCATTCGGCCGAGAAGCGATAAGTAATCCACGGAGTTCTTTTCCCGGAGTCGGCCATCGGTGCCCGGGAGAGCCGTCATCGGGCCACCGTCGCAGCCGGAGGTTGTGCGGCAGAAATCATGACCCGGGAGCTCTTGTCATATGGCTAGTTGTGCAGTCGAAGACAAACATGGCTTGATTCAGATTCAAGTTCATCAAAACGTAACGAAAAGCCGAATCCCTCTACCCGGGGAAGTCGACAGCATCCGGTGCGACAACATAGCGCGATGAGCGACAAGCAGCTTCAGCGTGGAAGATGAGGATGTCTCTTGATCCTCGATCTTGTTGCGTATGAGATACTTTCTTCTTCTTTCTAGCTGCCTTGTTTGCAATGACTGGGGTAGGTGATGGAGTGCTTCACCCGGTTCGGATGTCAATGCCAGTGCCGTTGCCGAAGCCAACGACCCCAGACCCAAGCCTTCAACCCAACCCAAGAACCAGAGTGAAAAGCTTGGCCCTAGAGATGCCGTTCTCGCGGAATTAAAACTCTCTCGGAATTCCATAAAAGCGATAAAGCCAGAAACAGAAAGTTAACCATTTCTGCCAGTTCCCCGTTGTTATCGAAGCCATCCCACAAGTCCTCTCAGCCAACTGCTGCAAACCCCCCACACCCCCGGCCCCATTAGCCGCAATCACTTTATCCAAATCACTCTACGCCTCAGATCGGGATCGGCACTGCAAACGTCCGCCCCTGATCGCGTCATCAGGTTCAGGCCCTATTGTCGGCAGGTCCGCAGTGATCGACCGGTCCCGGAACAAGTTTGGCAAAATCTCAGAGACGGAAGCGGCCGTGATGGCAATCAGCTTCGTTAGATCGCCTGCCGGCGGCATTGCGGTCTGAATACAAACGCCCCGATCGCCGGGCGGATAGGCCGGCGAAAGCGGGGATGCTGGAGAGTTCGGCAACTGTTTCTCGACGATGTTTCAAGGCTGCGGTCAGAAGGCGCTTGAATTCGACCTTGTTCTCCAGGTTACAATGGTGAGAATCTTTTCCCAAGGTGAATATATTTGGCAAGATCGCGAGAATAGCTTTGCGTTTAATCGGAAGTTATCTGAGATACGACATGGTATGTCGTTGCGATAGGCGGTTGTGCCTAACTTGTTTAACTTACCTAATGCTATACTCTCGGGAGATGGTGATTTCGGATCAACACTGAGTCTGTTTCTCATGTCCTGAGTGCTGTTTCCTCTTTTCTTCCTGTCTAGGAAGGTTGAGAGCCATCCATCATGCTACGGGAAGAGCCAATGGCTGCAGGTGTCAAAATGCTCACTCTCCAGCCGGGTTTTCCACTTTGGCACTGCTTCTGACTTGGCTTATGAACAAGGAGGCATGAAATAGTGGACAGGGGATCACCTAAGTACTGGGTGCTGATGGTAAGTATATCAGGGCAGGATGCCCGACTTCTTGAGGTAGCCAGGCAGTCTTTTGGGCTTCTAGACTGGCGCAAGGACAGGTAAATTCAGGAAGTCACTTAGCTCAGTCCAATTGTTGCCGCTGCCAATAGCTTGGTTTATTTCAAACTTTTTCTGAGAATCAAAATCTATTACGGTGGATAAGGATTTGATAACTCTCTGTGTCTTTTGACGACGTCATGTTTCCATTCACAAAGATGCTTGTAAGGTGACAAATGAAGTTGACAATACGAACACATCCAGTTCTGATTGTCTCATCACCAAAAGACTGAGACAGAAGTTAACAACATTGGACACGGAGAGCTGTGTCCCTGACGGCCTGAGAACTTCCTCTAGGTTCACAACCTAGTTGATTGACCGTAAGTAGAATCCCATGTACATGTAGTCCTGCTGATGAGGTTGCTGAAGTATCTTTCACACCAAAATATTTGACACTGCTACAGCTGCACGTTTGTGAAAGGTGAGCCAGAATCTTCTCTGGCTAAGCCGCAACCCAAGTGAGCCCTATCACGACATCATCAAGCGGCTTGACTCCAACCTAGCCCTCGCCCTAATTCCAGTCCTCCCACGTTTTGAATTTCGTTCCTTCTTGGATGTTTTGTTTGATCTCCCCATCCCCAAGCCCAGCTGAAAATGTTTTCTTCCCCCTCCCATTTTCCATCCACACACCTCCCACCCACATATCCATCCACACACCTCCCACCCACATATCCATCCTTCAACTTCCCCATCTCCAACCTCGAGTACCTATCTCCAATGGCGCTACAAAACCAACTTCCTTCTCTCAGGTGAGTGCCGATCTCTCTATCTCTCTCTTCGAAGGCGTCTTCGTCGGCCTCGACGAAAAGCCGGGCGGTTCTGATGGCCACGGCCGCTGGGTTTCTCGGCTGGCAAGGCCGCGTTCTGCTCCTCGCTCGCCGCTCTCCGCCTGTCTTCTCTTCCAAAACACCTCTCTTCTCCCTTTCTTTCCTCTCTCCTTCCTCCTCCTCAAACCAAACAAGCCATCTCCGCAGATCGTCTCACTCAAAACAGTCACTTCGGCAGCGCAGGCCCATCATCGCACCAGCCAGCCGGCAGTGCTCGCTCGAGTCGTCGTATTGCCAGACGTCGGCAGATCTGGGCTCGAGCTGCCGCGGCGAAGGATCTCTGACCGCGAAGCAGGCGGCACGAAGCTTGCAAAAAGGTACGTCCGAGCTGTCTTTCCATCTCCCCAAGCTCCATCCAGCCAGTGATGACCACATTGTCAAACTTATGATTTCTGTCTCAAGAATGATATCCAACTGAGTGGCAATCTGAAAAGAAAAAGGCTCATTGTGTCTCGTTTACTGCTTCAACCACTTCCTCGAGCGATTTGGCCAACGAAAAAAACATCCTCGCAGAAATATTCCGGACTTGGCCGCCATCGAGCCCGCGACCATCAGCGAGCGAAATCCCCCAATCCTTCCCCCGTCGCCAGGCGCGGCGCGAGCGAATCGTCGTCAGCCAGCGTCAAGCGGCCGAGAAAAAGATAGCTGTCCCGCCCTCCTTCCCTCGCCCCCCGTTCCCCCTTCCTGCATGATGACCCAGTTGGTGCTGTGCGATGAGAGCCTCCATGGCTCATTGACGATAACCCACATCTTGTCTGACATTTCCTATCTCCTTGACGGAAAGAATAAAAACCTCTGGCGTTTTGACACGAGCTAACCGCTATCACAATCCAGATCAGCTTCCCGCCTTCCAATCGGCCGAGTGTCTGCGCAAGCTGAGCCGCCCGAAGGCGAGTCAAAGCCGATTCTCCCCTCGGAGCCTCAGCGCGCTCTTTCCGTTCGTGAACCGTGATGACTTTCTCGGCCGTTGGGAGGTTGAGGGCCAGCACAACTGCTGAACCCGATGAGAACACACAAGCCTGCCTGATTCTCACGTCTCCCCTTCGCCCACGACTTCGAAACCAATGCCGTCGACGAGTCGTCGGCTGACTCTTTTTGCTCTCGGGCAGGCCTGGTCACCAAGCGTATGCATTTTCAAGGTACGTCTTGTCCTCGCTTTTCTTCTGTCCTTTCCCCTCCCCCCATTGATGATGACAAACATTGTGGTCGTGATCCGAGAGCTTAGCTCGATGAGATCAATCAGTGATGATCTGATTGATGGGTTTCTTTTTCGCAATGACGCAGGTTTCTGGGTTTCACTCGTTTTGATCTCTGCGATTCGTTTTGATCTCTGCGATTCGTTTTGATCTCTGCGATTCGTTTTGATCTCTGCGATTCGTTTTGATCTCTGAGAATCACGACGCGACCTGACTTGCGATGAGACTCAGGACAGACGCGCGCCACAACAATCCGCAACCTCTGCGGCTTTTGGAATTCCTCTCGGGTGCGACGGCCTTCACGGATTGTCAACACAGCAAGAGTAAGTTTCTCTCCCTTCTATGTCTTTACCTTCCTTCCTTCCTGGCGTGATGAGCAAAAACTTTCTTGGTAATGGTGTTTTGAGGATCGAATGGTCCACTGACCTGCATTTTCCTTTTCTGACTGCTTCCTTCTGCCGCTTTCTTCGAACCGTTTTCCATGTCACAGATCAACTGACCTCGCGTTGGACCAGGACCAAGCAACGCCAATCCGTGATGCCGAATCTCTCGGAAAGTGATGCGGCTTCATGAGTTGCTTGCCAACACAAGAAGGGTAAGTTTCTGTCCTGCCAATATCTTTTTTCTTTTCCTTCTAGCCTACCATGATGAGCAATTTGCACAGTGAGTGGTCATCTGAGGACTGAACGGTCCGCCGATCAAAAACGCATATTCTTTTTCTGACTGCTCCCCTCTATCGCTCCCCTTCTGCGAACCCTTTTTATGCCGCAGATTAACTGACCTCGCTCTGGACGAGGACCAAGTCGCATCAATCCATCATATCGACTTCTCTCGGAATTGGTGCAGCTTCACGAGGTGCCAACACAGGAAGGGTAAGTTTCTCTCCCGTCCATCTCTTTTCTCTCTCTCAGCCTGCCGTGATGATCAATTTGCAAGATGAGGTTGATCTGAGGACCCGATGGCCCGCTGATCAAAAACGCATTTCCTTTTTATCTGACTGCTCCCCTCTGCTGCTTCCTCCCCCCGAACCAGTGTCCATGCCACAATTGACTGACCTTCTTTTGGGCTAGGACCAAGCCAGACCCCTGGACCCCCGGCCGAAGACTACTCGAGATTCACTGGCGAAAGGAGCGGGACTTGGCACCTGATGGGGTCCCTGTTACCGAGCGGGACAACATCAGACGACGGCGCGTTCAGATCGGCTTCGAGGTCTTTGGAAACAATGTTTGGGACGCAAGGATGGACCCTCGCGAAGCAACGGGGTGTTCGTCATCGCTCGTCGACCCCGCGTTCCAGAGGCTGTGGAACCTCGTTTTACTTCAAACTTTGGTCGATTCCACCGTGGTCCGGATTGATCAACTCGGTAGATGTAGCTTAGGTATGATAGGACGGAAGAAGTGACTTTCCCTTATTGCTGGCTTCTCCGAGCGCTTTTTTGGATCACGCGGGCTTGCGGTCACTCGGAATCATTGGCATCCTCTCATTCTACTAGATCGACACAGATTGGCGTCTATCTGGAACTACCCCAGACCCTCCGTGACTCTCCACTCGGATTCATTGTCTCTCACGGCCGCCGCCCCCAAGTCCAGGTGTAATTGAACCCAAACTTGGCGTCGTTCGCGGCCGCGTCGCGCTTCATCTCCGCGTCCAGCCTGTCGACGTCCTCGAGGGTTTGGATCGTGTCCAGGCCGCCGTCCTCAAGCACGAAGAGCATCAGCGGTCGCACCACCTCGGTGGAAATCTTCCTCATCGGCTCCTCGAGCATGTCCCTCATTCCAAAAGTGTTGAAGACCTTGTCGTCCACGTCGACGAAGCCGGTGTCCTTGAGCAAAAGCGGCAAGCGTGAAGGCATGCTATTGTCAAGTCAGCATCGGACCGACCTCGACGGCCTAGTTGAGAGTAGATCTCCCCGGGAAAGACTGACAATAGATTTCGGCCGGTCTTCATCGACCACAGCGCCGTCACCCTCATCCACTCGTCGAACGCCCGGCTCGGCGGGACCACCCTCCACCCCCCGTCCGCGACCTCCTCCCAGTGCAGCCACCCGCCGGGCTTCAGCAGGGCAAACACATTCCGTGCCACAAGCTCCCAGTCCCCAGCCCTCATACCCAGCGATATAAGTCTCACATGAACCATGTCAAAGGTCCCGCGCATCTCCTCAGGGAACGGCTCGAGCGCATTATGCTTGAGAAAACTCACATTCAGCGGCACCGCCTGCGACGCGGGCGGGAACTTGGTCGAGTCCATATCAATCCCGCGCAGCTCCGCGGCCGCAGGCAGCTGCGCCGCCATGTCGAGCAGCCATACCCCGGTGCCCGTGGCGACCTCGGCGACGCGCGGGGCCGGGAGGCCGCGGAGGTGCGCGAGGACGTGCGGCGGGCAGAGGTGGCCGCCGCAGAGGGGCAGCCAGATGCGGTGGTGGTTGTACTCGAGGCGCGCGCGCTCCTTGGCGAGGTCGCCTCGGTTGAGGACGTAGACGCCGTTGTCGTCCGGGTTCCAGCGCTTGAGGCCCGAGTCGAAGGGCGGGGGGCGGGAGACTGCTGCCATGGTTGGTTCCTGGTATTGTGCTTCGTATATGTCTTTCAGGTAGCTCGATATGCCATGTTGATCGATCTAATTCTTATGCTTTCGTGCTCTTTATACAACATGACCTTTAGCCGCCCTCGCCCCGAAGCCGTGAGATCTCGGCCTGGATTGAGTTCTAGTTTGAAGAAGCTCTGGCCAATCCCTTCAATATCACTAATCAACTTAGAGTCTTTAGTTACTGTTAGACTTTCGGCAGCTAGTTCTTTCATGCGAACAGCGCGATTGGCGGGTGTCGCCCATAAAGACGGGAACACTGGCCAGGTACACTTTGACTCAAAGCTCGTGTTCTATCCATCGGAGCTTAGATAGACCAGGGCCCCCTTGAGTGTAATTGGTGCCGATTGTGACCAGAGTCTGACCGAGTTGACTTGGGGACTCGAGGATCGAGCACGCAGTGGAAGCATCAATTTGAAGGCGTGATTTCTCGCCCTGTCATGAGCTCAGATGGAACATGAAGCGTCCTTATGTCGGGTTCCTAACGGAGACAAGATGGCTCGAGTTACGTGATGCTCTTCTCACACAAACACTCATACTGCATGAGAACTTCACCAACTCATTCTTTCTGGGGAATCCTCTAACTGTTGGGCGACTCACGACCTCACCCAGCCAAGCTGTGAGATAATTGACAAATAGTACCAAAAGCCGCGCGCAGGCATCTAGTCTCTTCCTGGGCTAAGGGGGTGTCGCTGTCAATCTGCCCAGCTACTAAGCTATTGCTCCGTTTATCTTCACGACCTTCAGAGCACTCCCTACATGAGACTACCGCCTCTAACTACGGGAATTTAGCACCAGTGGGCCGGTTCCTCTGGTTGGTTCACCCCAACGCGTAGCGTAGTTTTCGGTTGTACACAAGCAAAATATCAAAAGAACTCGGAGTTCAGCGAAGAGGTAGGCATGATTTGGGCAGGCCTTAACAGTGTCGTTGCACCGTTAAGATCTAATTCATTGAATGAGTACCTATGAGACTAATCTAGTTCTCCCACCCTGCTATTTTAGTTGGTAAGAGAGCACACCATATACAACAATCCCTAGCATCTTGCAGGTTGAGCTGTAAACAAGACACATATCTCGACCACAACCCACACTTAGCATTCTGCCGCAGCTCCCGCGCTACAGCCGTAGTTCTGAGCACCATTACCCTTAAGAGGCCAGTCGGCACGCCCAATACCCAGCCAAGACCCATAGCTGTATCTGCTTCCGCACTGCGCGTTCAAAATCTCAGTGACCTGGCGACTCTGGCTGTCAGACCAGCCCATGAGATACTGCGCCCAGTAGCTCGCGGGCTCGCCCGGATTGGCGCGACAGGTGATGGCCCCGCCTTCGGTCCGCGACTCGGTCCACTGGAAGCCGAGGTTGAGGCTCGGCGTGGCTGAAATAATCTTCGTAATGGTCGCCAGCGAGTCGACGCCGAAGCCCGCCGACAGCGTGCGGCCGACCGTGTAGCTCCAGTTGATCTGCAGGTCGCACTGGGCTTTGGAGAGCCCGCACCAGAGGCAGCCCGACGCCTTCTTCCACGGACCCCACCAGGTTCCCGAGCGGATGACCTCGTGCTGGTAGTAGGTCGAGCGAGAGGGCCTGCAGGCCTGGCGTTCCTGGAGAGCGCCGTCGGGGGTTTCGTCGGGGAGTGCCTCAACCGAGACGAGTTCGATGAAGGAGCCGCAGGCCAGCGTGCCGTTCCCGGAGGCCCAGTCGTGGGATGACAGGATCCCGTCAGTGCAATCGTTGCTGACGCGGGTGAAGGTCTCGTTCTCGGCAGCGAAGACCTTGGTTGCCAGGAGAGGCATCAGACTGAAAATGTAGCGGGCCTTCATGTTGTCTCGGAGTTTGCGGGAATGCTAGTGTTGAAGATTGATGTTTGTCGAGTGAGAGGTAGTTATTGATTGAAGTGCAAGGTAGAAGCTGGTTGCTGAACTACTTCAATGCTTCTCAAACCCAAGCCGGAGGATGGTAGTCTTTATACTCGGTTGCGACCATCCATAGAAGTGCAAATGAAAGAGGTTTACGCAAGAGTTGGTTATCAAAATGGATCAACTTCGAGACTACATAGCTTCCTATTAGAGTAGTTTATCTACTTGTAGCTTCAGTCGTGATGGTCCACTCTCGCGACTCCATGTTTGACATCAATACGAAGAAAAAATAAGCTTCGGCCCCTCTATGTTACCCAGCCCCCCATGAGGATTCATGAGAAACCACCATGTCTGGTGTTCTTTCAGATCCATTTCAATCCTTACACTGATAAGTGAATCTCTATTCTTGCCTGAAGCGGCATTCTTGCTGGATGAGCCCAGGCGCTGACATGCCCACTTGTTGCCTGAGCGAGATCCGCAATATCACGCGCTAATTCATGGTTCTTTTTCAGTCAGTTTGAGTAAGTTTATGTGGAGTACGATCACCTCTGCCACGAGATGCGAAGTCTTATCAGAATAGGAAGAATGTTAGATAAGACCAAGAAGGCATCGTGGTTCGTGACTGGGCATCCAGCTGTGCCGCAGGCCAGCATAATACGAACAACCCTAAGTCCCTAAGCGGTCTAGCAAGGATCTTATTTTCGTCAATCGCTGCCTGGAATATTGAGTTAACAAGTAGTCGTTCAACTAAATCTTGCACCAGTTTACTGTCTTGAGACTTGTTGTGCTTGGACGGCTACAAGAACGGCTTTACGCATAGTATCCACACATCACAGGATAAACACAACAGGATTATGACGGGGAGAAGAGTGTATGGCTGCCGAAACTGCCGACAACCGTTCTAGACAGAGGCTCAAGAAGACCTCTACCGCTTCAACGTCTCTCGTGATTGTCGTCACCATCATCGTCTTTGTTCTCATCTAGCATCGTTTTGGATGGGATGGGAGAAGATAGGTAATAGAATAGAGCTAGTGCCATTATAGAAAGCGTGGTACTTGTTGTCGCCCCGAGAGCAGGCGGGGGAGAAGGCGCAAGCCCATCACGGACACTACGAGAAGAGCGTCAAGAATTCACGCTTGGTGCAGCAGGACCGCGAGAACCACGGCGGTCGCGGTCTGAGGTTGGGCTGTACCAAAGGGTGTTCTCCCGACGGCTTACTGCCTGTCAACGCCCCTCGTACTCTCTCGGGGGCGTCAGATCGAATCAATGCATGCCAAAATGAACAGCATGAAGACCATTATCACCATTATCACAGCGAAGACTGATGCAGTCCACTCGCTCCTTCGCCGTCGTTTCCTTGCAGTTGAAGCCACCGCTGGGACGCCTAACGCAGTATGACGAAGGCCCCGATGGTTTGGACGGACCCAGCAATATGGCGCGCCTCTGTTTCGATGACGGAGTACCAAGAGCCGCATTATTCAGCGAGCCGAAGTTCGGACGGGTCTGAGTTTGGAAAGGGACCTCCGCCGCTGGGCGATGCTCTGCGAGTTCATCGCGTGTTTCGCTGCCAAGGTGACGACGATGTGCATCTTGGGCCGTCTAGGGATCTGATGTCCTAGAGAGGCAGCCGAGGTTATGTGAACCTCACTCGTGGGACGCATCGTCATGGAGCAATTTAACGGACGTCCAACTTTGTGGCCCACGATCTTGGAGCCGGGACTGTAGTCAACACCCAATTGTAAGACTAAGAGTTGTGTAAATGAGCCCCGACAATGTCCCGAGCCGCTTGACGTCGCGCCGGTTCAGGTTGAAGGCTCGATCGAGCCACAGGCCTGGACTTAGTCCTCTAGAAGCCCGCCAAGATCCCCTCCAATCCGCCAATGGAAGCGCCAAGGGGCTCGGATCTGAGTGAAGGGCCTGGAATTGCATGTGCGCTCCCAAGCTCCTTGGGTTCGTGGGCATAGCGGTGGCTGAGCGTCGAAGAGGCGAGTCCGTTCTTTTCGTTACTCAGCTTTTCAACTTCTCAAGTTTTCTCGAGACATTTTCTTTTCATGTCAGCAGCCCATCTGCTCACCGCTCACCGAGAGCTGTACAGAAGGATCGTCATGCGTGGAGAAGACCAGGCAGCCGTATTTCCTCGCACCTAAGCGGCGAACGACAGGGGTTGCTGCATGATGAGCGTGTGTGGGCAAATATCCATTGGATCTCGGATGTAAGCCGTGAGTGGTCGACTGAGTGAGTATGAGACGAGACCTTGGTCGCGGTTAAGACGAACGCAACGCAACCCTCCCGAAGGTCGAGGGGCGAACGTGAACATCCGTCACCTGCGGCTCCCGGGCGATGCGTCGAGTTTGCTTCGCCTTCACTGTCGTCATCGGCGAGGTATCACAGCCCGAGCGTGCAGCGTCGAGACAAAGAGACGCAGTATAAACACCGTCGTCGTCTACTCTCCCTGTCGTCTGTCAAATCCTCCTCTTCTATCACCATCAAGAACAATACACAGACAAATCATCATCAAAAATGCGTCCCTCAGTCCTCCTCGCAACAGGCATCGCCGCTACCGCCTACGGCGCCGAGATGGGAATTCAAACCGCCCTCCCCAACGCGGCCGAACAAGCCCCCGGCCCCCGCGGCTACCAGCGCCGCGACCTCGCGTCCTGCAACTCCGTCGCGACGGCCGTCCTCCCGCGCATCACGGACGCGCCGACGGTGCCCGCCGACGTGGCGTCGTACCTCGCCTTCTCCGCCTCCGTGACGGACGCCTGCGCGAACCCGACGGTGACGGGGTCCATCGGGTCCGCGTACTCGTCGTACGCCAAGAGCCTCACGTCCTGGCAGGATGCGCACATCACGGATTTCCGGGCCATCTGGCAGGCTTGCAGCGACGTCCAGGGCGTTGCTACCGTGCTGCCCCTCGGAACTGGTCAGTGCAGCTCGCTTGTTGCAGCTATTACGAGTGCTGGGCCGGTTGATGCCGGCGGTAATGGAGGTGGGAACGGCAATGGGGGTGGTGGTGGTGGCAACGGTGGTGGTAACGGTGGAAATGGAGGCGGGTCGCACAATGCTGCTTCGAAGGAGACTGGCGCTCTTATGGCCGCGGTTGCTATTGCCGGCTTCGTTGTTGCCGTCATGTAGGGAGTTTATGAACATGTGGATATGGAGCAAGATGATGTGATGTAATACCCGTTGGAAGGAGGAGGAAAATGTCGTTTGAAAGCGGATGGAGGTTAGTTTGAAACGTTGAAATTGATTAATATTGCTAATGTACACATGCGGAGCGATGACTTACTTTAAGAAACAAACATATCCGCGCGACAGTGAATCAAGCCATGGCAAGATATTATTGGAAGTTTGCTCTCCCCTCGGGAGTAATACATTATCATTACGATCGATAGATATATACAAAGAAACATACCCCATCATACTCCCCTTCTCGTTCTCACATCAGCGTAGCAAAGTTCCAATCAGCCGCAACCTTGTGCGACTTCTTCAGGTCTCTCTTCAGCCAGCACCTCTGCTCGACGACACCCCCAGCAGCCGTGACGCTGCCCCAGGCCGCGCCCGCGCACTGCGCTGTCTTGGCGCAGATCTCCATGCACTCGCCCATGCTGGCGGCCAGCGTGTTGGACATGTCGATGGCCTCGGCGTCGCCCGTGTAGTCGATGCCGCAGGACCGCAAGAACCGCTTGTCGGAGCCGTTGACGTTGTAGATTGTGTTGTCGGCCTCGGGGCAGAGGGCCGTGCCGGCTGATGTTGCCGTCGGAGACGACGACGACGATGATGATGTAGTTGAAGATGATGAAGACGTCCGCGTCGAGGTTACGAGGGTCGTTGGGGATGCGCTGCTGGCGGTTGTGGGCGACGTCGTGGACGTCGGGTTCGCGAGGAGGGTTCGAGTGGCGTCGCTGGACGTCTTGGACGTCGGCGTAGGTGTCGCGGAGCTGTCAGGTCATTAGCAAAAGGTCTCTGTGTTGTATGTCATGAACACTTCACGAAAAGGGGGGATACCAACCTCGTCCGCGCCGCACTCCCATCCGCCTCGCTCGCCTGGCTCCTCATCCCAACACTCACCCCAACTCCAACGCCAACTGCTACACCGATGACGACGAAAACGCCAAGCCCGACGAGAAGCCAGAAAACCCAAACGCGCATCCCGCAGCGTCGTCCCGCCCCGCGGCGCATCTCAGCGCGCGCGCGGCGCTCCTCGTCGTACAGGCTCAGCCCGCGCATCCTCGTGGCCGCAGCCGCGGAGGCGCCCTTCTCCGTGGGCGGTGGGGTGCCCTCGCGATAGAAGGTGTACTCCTCGTTGTTGTTGCCGCTGCTGCCGGGCGTCGGGTCGTCGCCGACCCAGTAGACGGAGGGGATCGAGGCCTTGCCGAAGATGGAGCCCTTGCCGGAGCGGACGGTGGGCGCCTTGCGGGGCGAGGGGACGGTGCGCTTGGCCTTGATGTCTCGGGGGACGACGGGGACCGGGGGGACTGGTTCGTCCGGCGGCGGAGGAAAGTCGAAGCCGTGCATTTTGGAGGTTGTGTGCTTCTTGTTTAGTGATGATTGTGTTGTGTTGGTGATGCTTCGCTGGTTGCTGATCGTGCTGTCTTCGATGTTATGCGACCACGTCCGGGGCTACAACCATCCCTCCTCTCTCTCCTCTCTCTCTCGGCCCTCCCGGGAAACCCGTAGGTTAAGGCTTCCGTTGAACGACGATGCCTAGTCGAAGATGTGTAATAAAAAGATAAAAATAAAGAAAAGATATAGAAGTGAGTGTGTTGTAATGTTTCGTTTGGGGTCGACGGAATGATCACGTCAAGCGAGTGTCAGTATCGATCGGTAATCGAAGCGAGTGTGTTTGGGGGCCGCGTCCGTCCGCCTGCGATCATCCCGATGCGCGCCTGAAGCCTGCTTTGGGGGTTTGATTTGGATGTTGGGGGCGCGAATTGAAGGAGTAATGGTCCTCCTTCGGAATGGTGCTCCAGGAACCGTGGAGAAAAAAGCGAGTGAATGGTGCCGTCGGCGCCGGTTGTTTGATCGATATGTTGGGTCCGAACGAGTGACTGTGGCGATGGATTCAATCCAATTCAACTGAATCGAAATGGAAACGAGCGAACGGGTTGAGATAGATGGCGGATGGGGGGCGGATAGAAAACCACTTAACCGTCGACCATGCCACTCACTCAAGGGTCACCCCTCTCTTCGTTGCAATCGGAGAGGGCAGGGGAAGACTGGAAGGGAGCGTAAGAAACGAATGAAAAAGTGGACGGTCCCGGCGACTTCAATCGCGACCCATGTTTTTGCGTTTCTCGACACTGCAAAAAAACGACCTGTTTCCCCCAAGAGGGCAGCATTGAGAGAGCATCCCCTGCTGTTCTTGTGTCATAACGGAGGTTTTAAGACGTCTGAATGTGGTGTTGCCCCTGTTGTGATAATTTCCCGGGCCGGGGGATGATGTGACGGACTAAGCCCGCTTTGGCACGTCCAAGCATATCGGCACCAAGGAACGGCCACTTGAGGGTGGCGGCGGAGGTGGGTTTGGGGGGAGGAGGAGGTTTGGGGGGCTCGTTCGTTCCTGTTTGCCGTTCGAGGAACTCTTGACTCGAAGGGAACACGGGGGGATAGGAAACAATTAAGCGAGAAGCATCTGTGTGAGGGGAGCGAAAGACGAGAATGAACGATGCGGGAGAGATGCGTTTCTAGCGGCTGTTGGGGATTAATAGAAATCCAGAGACAATGCTTGGATCATGTGTATAGCAAACAAGTCGAGATCTTCAACGGAGATCGACAGAGTCTAGAATCCAGCGTCCAATGGCCGCTCACTAAAGAGTCGAGACAACAGACGGGCTCACCTGAAGAAAAGACAAAACCGCGAATCAATACTCCCCAATCGCTACCAAAGAAAGGCCGCCGCGATAAGAAGAGTCGCCCCCCCCCCCCCCTGTTCAGCGGATGGACAGTTGGTTCGAACCGTCCAAACCCTACCAACGGGAGCCAAAGGGGGGCGGCGGCGGCGGCGGGTTCGAAAGGGGTCATAGCGCAGCGCAGCGCAAACGGAGCGAAGGAACTCGTCTCTCTATCAGTGCTGTTTTCTTACTCGCGGCACCTCCACGTTTGGGGACTGGCGCCGGAGGTTTTGCCATGGCGCCGTTGGAGGTCAGAGGTAGAGGGGGCAGAAGGGGGGGAGGGGGATCTCTTGGGACGTCTCAGCCACCCTTCCTCGAACTCCTGACGGGACCCCTAAATGCGACGTAGCGGGAGAATGGTGTGTGTGACTGAGAGATGGGTTGTGCGACTGAGAAGGAGAGGGAAATAGGAAGAGAAAATGAGTGGCACGGGATGTTCGCTGCTGAGGTGATGTGCATGCGACGCCGCCGCCCACCAGTTCGGTTCTCTTGGCCTGCAGCAGCAAACTCACCCCGTCGCTTGCGCTTGCACCTACCATGTCACAAATGCCGGCAGAGAGCGCTTTCTTTGGAAGGGGTGGCGCTGCGGGCATCAGCCTCGTATGTATTGCGAAGTCCGGGTCACTTGATTCCAACGCTGCGGCAGGGTAAGGTGAGAAGGGTGACGGACCAAGGAGAGACCGGAGCATAGGAAAGATTGGGGGAGAGAAAGGCCTCTTAAAGTGAGGGAACCGTTGCTGTGGTGCTGTTTCGTTGCTGGAGCGGTTTGTTGTTGTTGCCGTGGTGTTCCACGACTCATGGCCGAGTTCATCTCAAGTTTTGTGCTCCTTGCTTCGGCTTCCTTGCGATCGTGAGGGCACGTCCCAACGGTGTCCCTGCGAGCCGAGCCCAACCTCGTCGCGAGTCTCCATCGCGCTCCTGGGATCTGCCGTCGGGCTCTCGATGAGTTGGGTGACCATGCTTGGGGTGCTCAGTAGGTGGGCTTGGAACATGTGAAGGGGAAAGGAAAGGGGCAGAGGAAAAAAACAAGGAAAAAAGAATAAGGCCAGCCTTTGCAAGAGACGGAAAGTTGCCCATTGGCGCCCGATAATCAAACTCACAAGCCCAAAAACGAAGATTTTTTCACTTTTTCATTTCGATTTCCATGGCCGGAGCCCCGGCCGAGACGCGGCGCGGCATGCCCTTCGCGGAAAGAAACATTCCATGCCGCTTATTTGCTGTGCCTGTCTTAGTTCCCCTATGCCTGTCTTTTCTTCCCATATGCCTGTCGCAATGACTCTCAGTGGCATAAGCATCCATTCCTTCGAGAACATGAATCAACAACGCCCAGGAGGCAGAAACAAAGTGAACACATTGTCCACGGGAAATTACACGCCAAACTGCCGTGCTGCTCAGCTCAGGGAAGATCTCTGCGAGCTGTCTTTGCCTCCCCCGGCCCCCCGGTCCCCACGGTCCAGGCTGATCGCTGCAAGTCGGGCGCGAAAGGAAGAAGTGGTGTGGATCGTTCCCCACGGACGAGCCGGCATTCCGCCCGTCGGGCACCAAATTACACGCCGCCTCGCATCGGTTTTCCTGCTTGTCATCTGGCGAAGAGCTATCAATGTTTCTGTGTGCGCGTACGCCTGTCTGTCTATCCCTTGACAGCAGGTCGAAGAAGGGCAGGAAAAAGCTTCTTTAAACAAGGCCCCCCCGAGCTTTGCAGATGCGGATGAGCGTCGCATTGCAGTTCCCGCAGCAGCTTTCCTTGCTTCTCTTCTCTGCTTCTGCATACGGGGAATATTTCAGTGGTTGTTTGGGTTTATTTACGGCGCCCTGTCCCTACCGTCCCATCCGTCGCACTACCTCACAATCAAATCTCGCCGACACACCCGCACACAAACAAAACAAAACAAACGACGCAAAACACCTGCACAATCTGAGAAACCCTTTCTTTCAGTCACCGCACAAAGACTGAAAGCAGATTATCGTCACTTTCCAAACTCTGGCGGGATATTGTCTAACCCTCGGCAATGTCCCGACGACAACAACCTCCGACTCCGTCCCGGAGCTCGCGGGCCGCCCCGCCCGGTGCCGGCGCCGATACGACGACGCCGCCGCCGACGCCCCGGGGGCCCAGCACGTTGGCCGCTCCGAAGCCCGTCCGCCCCGCGCAGAAGGCCATGCTCGAGCCGCCCACGACGCCGCAGTGGACGAGCCAGCCGAGTCCTCCCGGCTACACCAGCTTCCCTCCGCCGCCGAGTCCGATCCCGAACGCCGGCGGCCTGCCTGTCCCGTCGGGGAGGCCGGCTGCGACGTCCTCTCCTGCCACCTCTGCCCCGGGATTCCGGAGTCCCGGTCCCAACGCCCTGACGAGCTTCCCGCCGCCTCCGCCTACACCGCCGCAGAGAGATGACGGAGGTTACTTCCAGCACAAATCTCCGGCCGCTGCTCGCGTTCCGTATGATAACCTCGCGACGCCGGAGAAGACGACGACGTCACACCTCCAAGTGGAAAGGGAGCTGCGCCCGGGCGTCTTTGACATAGACAACCTCGAAGAGACGCTCCACAACCTCCGCTTCGCCCCCTCGCCGATGCTCTCGACAATCTACTCCGTCCCGTCCACCCCGCGCGAGGAACTCTCAACCCCAGACTTCACCGCCAGCACAACCTCCTGCTTCACCCCGCCCTCGACGAACCCAACCCCGGAGCCTCACCTCCTCACCCCGCGCGGCGCCGCCGCCCCGGCCCTCCCTCCTCCTCCTCCCGTCAGGGAGCCCGTCACATCCCCGACCCGCCCGCGCTCCAACTCGCGCCGCACAAGCCCCCCCACGCGCAAGCGCGGTCGCGGCGTCGTGTCCTGCATCAACACCCCGTCGACCTTCGCAACGACGTGGTACGCCCACCCCACGGCCCCTGAGTTCGACATCTGCGCCCGCTGCTACGAGGACCACCTCGCCGGCACCCGGCTCGAGAACGACTTCCGCGGCAGGCTGCTCGACGACGGGAAGCCACGGGCCTGTCTCTTCGCCTCCCCGCGCGTGATGGAGCACCTCCTCCCACGCGCGCTGTCCGAGGGCCGGACTGACGACCTCGTTGCCTTCCTGCGCCGCCGCGCCGGCATCCCGGACTGCCGCGGGCAAACTGGTGTTCCCGGCCGCGAGGGGCAGCGCTGGTTTCGTCCCAGGAACAACGCTGTGCCGAACATGGTCGTCTGCGAGGCTTGTTTCGAGGACCATGTCCTTCCTTCGCCTTCGGCTTCCAACTTTGAACCTGCGGCGGGGCAGCCTGCGAATGATGTGTGGGCGTGCGACTTCGCCATCCCCTCCATCCGCCGCGCGCATAAGCTCAAGGGATCACCGTCCTGGTCCACCTTCTGCAAGTCTGCGTCCGCGCGGATGGCTCTTACTCCCTGCGCTCGCGGTCAGAAGGTCGCCGTCACGTCTCGGGTGTGGTTCGCGCCGACGACTTCTGGGATGCACCCCGCACTCGTCTGCGCGGCATGCTTTAGTGATCACGTCGACGGCACCGGCGAGGAGCGGCGCTGGAGGGAAGTTCCCTCCCAAGTAGCCGCTCGGTACGGGAGCATGACGCGATGCGCTCTTGGACGGTTCGATCTCGGCGTTGCGATGTCGCGAGCCCACGAGGGGGGTGATTTTGGCATCTTCTGGCGTGCGCTGGATGCGTTTTGCCACGAGGAGAGTTGCGTCGAGGGTGGGATGAGGGATGGGAAGTGGTTTACATTCCCCTCGCACCCGGAGGGCTTTGCGGTGTGCAAGGCCTGTGTTGCGTGTGTCGTGGAACCGCTTGGCCTCGCTGCTTCATTCGTACCGCGGTGCAGCAGCAGCAGCAGCGCCACGCCGACTGTTTGCTCGTTGAATCCGGCCAGTCCGCGATTTGCAGCCTACGCGGCGCGTCTTCTCGAGGGCTTCTACGTCGCTGACGCAGGGGCGCTGGAGGCCTACGCGCTCGAGTTTGCGAGTCTGCCTCCCTGTCCGCGAGACGAGGACTTCCGCGGCGGGAGATGGTACGGCTGGCAAGGCTGCGCCGTGTGTCCGTCGTGTTACCACGAGTTCGCGCGCGGGACGGCGCTGGCTGCGAGCATGACGCTCCGGGGCGAGGTCGTCAGGGACGCGAGTCTTATGTGCGAGATGTACTCGCCGCGGATGCGCGGGCTGTATACTGAAGCATGCAAGCGTGGGGATGTGAAGGGGTTGCTTGCGGCGGCGGCGGCGAGGAGGAAGGTGTTTGCTGAGACTGTGCCCGTTATTCGGCAGACTGTCTTGGAGGCGCAGGTGCGTCGTGGCGGCAAGGGGGTCGTTGATGGGCCTGGTGTCGGACTTGGCCTAAGCTTTGCGAATCTGGTGGAGGGGCAACCTGGGCAGGGCGGTTCTGTTGCCTCGCTCCTTGGATCTGGGACGAGGTCTCTTGTCGTGGCTGAGTTGGAGAGGCGGTGGAGGGAGGTGGAGTGAGTGAGGTGGGAGGCATGGCGCATGGAAGGATATGGGACAGAAAAGTTGCTTGTAGTTGGGCTTGTGTGTTTGCAGAGATACCATTTACGTAGATTTTGTTTCCGTTGTAGACTCCATAGACTAGCGAATAGACCAAAACATCCTGAATATTCATGTTTCCAGGTCCAAGCACGAGTAACTAAGATGGTGAATGTTGACTTACTGCTTGACGACAACACATGTATGTATACCATGTGCTTGATCAACTGAAAGCAGTCTCCCGGCTGAGAGATGGTCTAGATTTATACCCTGTGGCTGTGAAAGTTGGGAATGGGTCATGAGTAAGCTACCTGGGATACTGTGGCGAGTTTGAGAGACACATGTTCGTCGAGTCACTCCCAGACATCAACGAAATCCTCATGTTTGGCGAGCACTGAGATATTCATATTGGTCGTGACATATCGACCACTCTACGTCCCTTCACCGTACTCAAACAGTCCTTGTCGTGTTCCCTTCCTCATTTGACGATCTTGGGAATGTCCGGTGGCAATTTCCCGTCATCGTGGAACCCCTTCTCGCAGCCGCCGCACTTTCCTCCCCTCTCGTGCGATCTTGCGGTGCAGCCGCAGGAGCAGCTGCACGTCTTGATGTCTGGCGTGTATGTCGAAGGCATTGCTTTGGTACTGTTGTGATGTTGGTAATTGGGGTAACTCGCTTTGTCTTGGTTTGTATGCACGCTGCTTGGAGTGTGTCTTGTGATGTAGTGGGCGATGTTGCTTACAGACAGGCCAGATTTATAGAGTATTTTCTCATCGGCAGCGTGTGATTCACCACCAGGGGCTGTAGATATACAATAAGAGAATCAGTCCCGGTGTCTGTTCCTCATGGGCGAAGATTCGTATGCTCGCGATCACGGTGAGTAAAGGGAAGAAATGGATGAATAGGTGGTCATTATTATCTATCAGTGAATGGGCGACGTTCCATCGCGCATCCACCACTCTGTCCAAAACCATCAGAAGCGACTGTGAATGCTAGGGTATAACGAATACGCCAATGAGCCCCAACCAAAAAGATTCCTCAAATATGATATCATTGTCGTGAAGTCCGTCCAAAAAAGTCTATCTCGTACAACGGAAAAGGGACACCTCATGCATTTACAGCATCAGGGCGCCGACGGCAGCGGCGCCGAGGAGACCGAGGGCCTTGGGAGAGACGACACCAGCAGCGTTGGTTGGGGTCGCTCCGGCAGCGGCGGTGGTGGGGCTGCCGCCGTTGTTGTTGTTGTTTCCGGAGCCGGAGCCGGAGGACTGGGTCGGGGAGGCGCCGACGCCAGCACCGGGGGTGATGGTGGTGGTCAGCTGCGAGGTGGCGGTGGGGCGGGCGGCAGAGACGGAGGGCGTGGAAGAGGCGTAGGAGGCCGTGGAGGCGTAGCTGGTGCTGGCGAAGCCGCAAGTCCTCAGGATGTCGTTGATGCCTGTGAGTTGTTAGTATCTTTGCCTGTCGAAAACATGATAGAATCGAGGGCGACTCACCATCCAGGTCGTCGCGGTCGCGGACGTTCTGGTCCATGCAGCTGGCGCACAGGGGCGCGTACTGCGAGATGTTGAAGCTGCTGTTGGTGCAGACGCACTGGGCCTCGAGGAGGTCCTCGGTGCGGTCGTCGCGGATCACGTCGTCGTCGACCTCGCAGGCGCGGCCGAGGTCGAGGACGGGGCGGCAGACGGCGTTGCACTGGGTCGGGATGTCGTCGTCGTCGAGCTTCAGGTCGGCGTTGACGAAGACGGCGGCGGCGAGGGGGAGGGCGAGGTGGCGGAACTGCATTTTGGCGGTGTTGTTGGTTTGGTTGGTGACGTTGTTTGGTATTGGAGTTGGTGAGATGAGAATTGCGATTGTTGTTGTTGGAGTTGTGACTGATGTGATGAGATGAGATGGACCAACGAAGGCGGGATGATTGCTTGGTATATAACCTTATCCAAACAGAAACCCCGGAAACAACACAATTACGATAAAACCCCCAACAAAAGAGGGGAAGGGGGAAAAAGCAAACACTTCCTCTCCCCCCGATGGCCGCGCTCATCGTCACTCCGGGAGGCTTGGGTCTTGGTTGGGCCCCTTGGCCCAATCTTGGCCCTCCCATTCAAATTGCAGCTATTCCAAAGTGGATTCCGATGAGCGAAGCCAAGAAACCACCCCGGCTGCCCCAGCCTCACTCGACGATTCAGCATCCCGGCAAAGGCCGTCGAGAAGCCTTCTGCCGAGTTTTTACTGCCCAAAGGTAATACAGAGAAGCAGCTGCGTCACGGTAGTTTGGTGAACTAATTACCTAAGATGTGCGCTTCTGCTAGACCTTGTTGGCTGCTTGGTGTTGTGGCATCTTGCTGACTGTGTTAGTGTATAACATGTGTGGCCCTTACATATCACCGACGGCCCCCGAAATCCCCAGGAAAGCTTAATGCGGTTCGCTCAGGGGGCCCCCTGTGTTTCCTCTCCCTCGACGGCGACCCCTACGCAGCTGTCAGAGGACGGAGTATCCGTACCACAGACCATTATCCCACTGTTACCGCTGCTTGACAGCATGCTCCGCCGCGCCTGGGTGACGGTCAAAGAAGGAAAGGTGTCGCGTGCCCATGGTTGACAGCATGATTACGGATATGACCGCACCTTGGGCCGTCGCGGCAAGGTTAATGCCGGTGGGCGGGCAGCCGGAGGAGAGCGGAGAGGGGCGAGAAGCCTTACACTCGTCTATTACCTGCTATGTACGCAGCTTCTTTCTCTCTGCCCGAGACATTGGACTCTAATTCGTACGACTTGACTCTGCAAGCTACAGCTGTAATGTGTACGTACACGTTGTTGGCCTGATGGGAAAATAGCATCGCTCATCCCGGCGAGGCCAGCCGCCAAGATGCAATTCCACGCGTCCCATCTCGCAGCATCGCCAACGAACAAGCAGATGACAACTCCGTTTGTTCGTTTGGGTTCGGCCCATGACTTGAGACGACAATCCCTCGCCGCCCGGCACATCCCCGCCAAGGAGCCAACGTGAAGCAGAGCCACGAGACGACACGCAAACCCCTTCCCGCCTCCTGCTCCTCCCTTCCAGCGGGTTTTCTCTCCGCTGCCATTCGAACCACACAGCAGCTCTTCTCGCTGTGTTTCACATTTTGCTTCCTTGGCACGTCTGCTCTGGAAGGCCCCGGTAGGGAGCACCCCTGCTTGCCTGGCGTCGAATGACGCTCCGGCTGCGGATGATCGGCACCACGTCCTGAATTTTTTGTCTCTCTTGCTCTGCCCGACGTGTTGGCGAAGAGAGGAACCCGTTTTACCCGCTGCGGCTAGAGTAGAATGCCCAGAGCACAGCACGCGGGTGTCGTAAGGCTCGCCGCACACTTTGAGTCGCAGAAACTCGGAACTTGGCCGCTATCGTTCCGTGATGATATGGGATCATCGCCCTCCACGCAAGCCTCCCACACCACATCAATCGGGGGGAAAATCCTCCACAGCCTGCAGTAGTGCCAGCGTGTGTGCGGGTATCTTCTCCCCCCCAGCTGGACCAGGGGGGGGTGGGGGGGGGGGGGAGGGGGCGAGAGAAGCTTGAAAAGCGCAGCGCGGATGCTAATTTTAGGGTTGTCCGTCCCCCCGCACCATCTTGGCGGAACTGTGCCCCGAACCTACGGCGATCTCCATTGGGCGCCCGCCCCCGGAGGAGACTCCCCACAGCGAATGCCCTCAACGAATCGACCCTAACCTCCCATCCATCCGGCAGGCAATGCAGAGCGGGAAATGAAGCTTCTTTACACACAAGTCGCTGTTTGGCTGTCCAACACGCCGCGGAAATTTTGTGCCGAAAGGTTGCGGTGCCGCATCATTTGCTGGCCCCTCATACGGATGTTGATATGGATACGGATAAAGATACTCGCAACGGAGGAGTATCGGAGCTGGACCCGGAGCGAGTCACGTGACTCATTCGAAGGCCACCCCGGCTACCACGGCCGCCACAGTGGCTGGTGAGCTACACAGCTACCTACCTATCCGGGACAATGGACCCCACTACAGGTATACCTAGGTAGGTCTTATGGCAGTACCTAGGTGCTAAGTACCTTCCATAGGACATACTGCCTCCTTCCTTTTCCCTACTTCCCTCCCAGCAACCCAACCAGAGAAACAACAAAACAAAAAAACTTCACACCCACCACCCAGATTCACTCAATAAAACACATCACAAGTGCTCTTTGACCGCCATCTGTTGCCTTGGTATACCATCCACAGACACACATTCATCACCTTGTGCGCAATTCTTTGCTGACTATGCCATGGACAGGTGCAGGTGCAGATACTGTCGTCGAGATGGAGATGGCTGATGACGCGAACTTGGACTCCCTTGAGGCCGACCATGGCGACGAGACCCAAGGTCAAGGGTTGCTCCCCCAAGGCCACGGCCACAGTACTCTGGACCAATGTTTGGATCTTGCAGTCGAACTCTCCAAGGGCCGTTTCTTCCAACTCTCGGCCCAATTCCCGTCCAACGAATTTTCCCTCGACACCACCGCCTTCGCCGAGCTCGCATACCTCCTCCGAGACGACTCCCGGGTCTCGATGGACAAGATCCGCCTGGAGTATGACCCAGACTTGGCCCGCGCCCGCTTCAAAATGCCTGCTTCCCGAGTTCACAACTACACCGCCAACCAACTCTGCCAGGTCGTCGTCAATGCCAGCGTCGGCGTGCTGCCTCACCTCCAATGGGCGCGAGAGGAGAATCTGGTCATGAACGACGACCAACGGACTGCCATCGTAGACGCGGCTTAGTTGGTCAGCTTCAGCGATCGCAACCCTCGCGTCGTTGCCGAAATCGTCCACTCCTCGCCCAACAGCCTGGCAGCCACGGAGGACAGGTGCACCGAGGTCCTCCGATGTACCAACGGGTTCGTCCGCGCCGCCATCGCCATCAAGATCCCGTACGAGTCGTCCTATGCCGCCGACGCCTCGCCCCTTCGTAACCGCCTCCACGAGTGTCTCGTCGGCCTCTGGGTCTGGCGCGAGGGCCGGGTTCACTGCGACATTCACTGGAAGAGCGTCACCACGAAACGCGCCTGCCTGACACTGAAGAAATCTTACTTCACCGACGACGCCCCCGCGCCTCCGTTTCCCACTCAGCCCAGGTGAGCCCCTCTCACTTTCGAACCCGTTGATTACTTGCCATGTTCTGACCCGATGCTTTTCCTCCAGCGCCAGCAATCGCAGCCGCCTATCCACGTCTGCCGAGCCTACCGAGCCCCCCGAGCCCGCTGTCCGTATCCCCTTCACCCAGTTGAAGGAAATCATCGAGCAGGCCATAGAGTCTCAGATCAGCGGTCAGTAGAAACCTTGGACGACCCGACTTCGGCGTAGTCTCCGTTCGACATCATGGATGAGGGAGCAATGGAGTGGGCAGTGGCGGGGTACGAAGAGTCCTTGGCGGCATGAGACGGTTGCAATGGAGGCAGGAGAAAGAAACTAACAGGCCGATTGCGTGGGCATGGACTGGAAAAGGTCTTGTCCCAGTTGAGCATGGGCGTTTGCTTCGACTTGACTCGATGTATGCCATGGGCATATGGTAGTGTCCACCACCACTGGCGCGCGGAACTACTACCTTCAGAGAATAGATCGGGAAGCATGTCATTTGGATACGCGGCAGACCCGTCGAGATCGCGCCAACAGCGTTCGGTCCATGATGTGACCCCGAGTTTTCCAACAGACGTAGTCGTATGTGCCTGTTTTGCCCGCTAGAGAAGCTTACTATGATCGAGCAAGATGGGCTCGATTACCAATGTCAGAAAGCAGTATGTACCCAGCAACTAGACATTCGGACCAACTTCTGTCCAACCAAGCCATAAGATTACGCCTACTGCGTACATAACACGAGCGGCCAAAGTAACGGATTTTGGTTCTTGGTATAACGCAGCGCCCGTGCCCGAGGGTACATGAGCTGTATAGGAGGTTCGTAATTAGCGGGTCGTAACACCCAGCCGACCGCGCTGCTGCAAGGCGCGCTGATCTCTCAACCAAGTCCACGCAACGCGCCAAGAGCGCTGCGAGCTTCGCCCCGCGGAGAGAGCTGCGTTTTGACGCGCAATGGGTTTGTGCAGCGGGTGGTATCGGGTTGTTTTCAAGGGTCTGCTGATCTGAAGGACTTGACCGCCGGTTTGGCTTCAAGGTACAGGCGAGTTGATGTGGCAGTGATGTTCTACCCCGCGACAAACGGGTCCCCAGCAAAGAGTTCTTTTGCGGTTGGGGCGAATGAAATTGGAACTCGGGGAAAGAAAAAGGCTCCCGTCGATGATGCTATGAATGGCCTCCGTGGTGTTGACGTTGTCAATGACAACGAGGAAGTACTTCTCGTAACGTAGCAGCGTGACGACACAGTTACGTATACGTGTCGGCGTTTCTGTCCGAAGAAAAGACGCGCAAGAAATAAAGGAGAAATTCGTCTCTTTCGACAAAGTTTAATCATGTTCACTCAGTAGATCGCCACGAGTAACCCACATCGTCGCCTCACCAAGATGGACTTTCTTGAATGACTCCACGCAAGACTTGGCGATATGTCGACTGCGACATGCTGATCGACTTACCAGCATCTTCAGTCGAGGGCTTCGGTCGAAGGTTCCTAGATGACGCCGACAAGAGTATTTGACCACTCAAGTTTTGCTTCGTCACTTTTTTTTTCTTTCTTTGGATATCTCGTTGTCCCTCGGTGGTAGCTATTGTCGAAAATCGTATATGGGCATTCTGTAGGGGCCAATTCGTGATGTGTATTGTGCTTGTCTATCCTGAGACCTCTGCGCTCCCTGGAAGCCCCCTTTCTAACGTGCTTCGTATGACTAAGCGTCCTTCTTACGTAAGTAGGGCGGAAATCGCCCTTTAGAGCACTTCGTGTATCCCATGTGGCCTACCACCCCTTTTGACAATTATTAAGTTATTAGTATCTATAACTAACATGTTACGACCCGTTGGACCTGACCCCGCCCGAGCCGGCGGCTACCGCAGGACATATGTAACTCAGTGACACAGGTGTAACCAGGAGACCTCGGAACGGAAGAACTGGGGACAGGTCACGTGACCGCGGGAATAGTTCGGACAATGGAAGTAAAGGAATGGATAACTATGTTGGATATGTTAGATATCCATCCGATCCTTGGATATGTTGGACTGGGGAGCGCCGGGGGGGCCCGGCTCGGAGGATAGACCTTCCGTTAGGAAGGGCAAAAACTACAGCCCACAACGC